>JAFMTC010000994.1:344048-376359 GCA_018845635.1 Nicrophorus orbicollis
AGTGAATGTATGTCAAATTGTTATTACCATAATTTCAAATATTTATATATATATATATATATTCATGTGTGTATGTGAATATGCGCGCATCGAAATTACCACTGCCGGGCTCCTTTCGAGGATAATAAATTTTCGCACCAGCTCGGATCCTGCCATTGTTTTGACATTTCAGCTTCTTCAGCAAAGATTTATACATTCGTTGCACATGCAACACCGACGCCTCGGAGAAACCGCAATGAAATTGTCTGTAATCAATATGACCCAACGCGTTTTTCAACAAGATTTTCTTTCATTTCCTAACATATAATATGAAATAAGTAAATAAAAATTATGCTAACAGATTGACGGTGTTCCTGTCCATCTTTGAAATAATAAAATACAAACTATTTAGTATAATAATTGATGCGATTCATTATATCATTTGAAATACGATTCAACATGATTTTGTAACGTTTTTGAACAAGATTTTCTTTGATTTCCCAATGTATAACATTAAATATGAATTATGGTAACAAATTAATGGTATTTATTAAAAAAAATGAAATAATAAAATACAAACTTGTTAGTATAATAGTTGATACGATTCCTTATATAACATGAAATACGATTCAACGCGATTTTGTAACGTTTTTAAACAAGATTTTCTTTCATTTCCAAGCATAAATTAAATATAGAAATAAAAATAATGATAATAATAAATTAAGGGTATTAACGTAAATCTTTAAATTCGTAAAATACTAATTAATTAATATATAATAGTTGATTTGATTTATTATTTTAATTGTAATACACGATTTTGTAGCGTTTTTGAAGAAGATTTTTTGATTATTTTCAAACATAAAATATTAAATATGGAAATAAGAATAATAATAACAAATTCACGGTATTTCTGTTATTAGTTGAAATACCAAAAAAAAACTAGTTAGTATATGCTGATTTCACAACATTCTGCACCACTAATTATGTTGTGAAAATTGTGATCAAAGTAAATATCATGGTGTCAAAATTACGTAATGTTTTACTTGCATCTTTCGCTTTGTGATTGCGGGCCGAGTGTACCAATTTTCGAGAGAAAAAAAGAAGAAGAAGAAACGATAATAATAAGTGGGTGAATTCGCGAAACGGAATAAATCAAAGGTTTTGCGCGCGGAGCGTTTTAATACTAAGTAAACAGGTTGAACATGGGAAACATGCATCCTTTTCGCTCCTCTCTTTTGGAAATGTTCTTCTCTTTTTCTTTCATTCTCTTTGGCTCTGTGTGTCTTGTTGAACAAGGTGAAAAAAGAGAACTCCGGCAAAAAACCGTCGATGGGAATGAGCGGAACCTCTTATTGTGCCTTATATAAAATTTACGGCATACCCTGAAATTATGCACGATTATCCACTATAAAATTGACCAGCGTATGGTGGTTCTCTCTTCTTTTCGCTCTGCCGATTTTGGGCTTCTCTTAGGTAAAGTTTGTTCTTCTCAATGAAGTTCCAAATTGATGACATCTTATTTATGGGATCAATTAAATATATACAGTAAACTAAATATATTATTTTAAATACACTAATACCTCGCTTTACGGCCTAGATACTTTCCACGAAACTTGGCCGCAAAGCGAAAAGCCGTATAACGAATCAATTATTGCGTTTGCGCAAGATTGGCAATGTCGACATCGAAAAAGTTTTTTTTGCCGTTATAGCAAAAAATTTTAGGCTGCAAATCGAAAATGTGCCTTAATTGAAGAGGGTCGTTATAGCGAGGTATGGGTGTAGTTGAATTTTATTATAATTTTTCAATAGTATTGAAGTACAACTATAGTTTTGAAATATTTGATATTTACAGTAAATTTTCATTAATTCATATTTACAGTATTTTTTCTATATTTTAAATTTGCCGTATTTTTTAAAACTTTAAAATTTTGAAACGAAATGTATACAGTAAACTATTTGATTTATTTTAAATTGTTGAAATTTACTTTTTGACATATTTAAGACTATTCTTAAATATTTTTGGCAAAAAATCATGAATTGTTATTATTGCATTTCTTTTTATCATTCAACCTAAACCTAAAAAATACTTATAGAAAGTATATGTTTAAATACGAAATCGGAATTTGTTCGAAAATCGAAACCATATTTCGTTTATAATTGTCAGTTGGGAATTGGAAGTACATCACAAAGTGAAGATTTTCTATTTCAAATACAAGAATACGGAATGTTCGGAAACCGAAGGTTTATTTTTAATTTAAAGTACATATAAATTTGATTAGAAATTCTAATTCCATTACTAAGAATATAATAATAATAACATTTGCAACATCAACTACAAGATAATAAAATACAATAAACTGAATATAAAAGATGTAGAAAGAAAAGAAAAATGTAAGTAGTATATGAAATATCTGTTTTTTGTTGATAAAATTCGAAAGCTAACAAAAGCAATAATTTTTAATTGTATGAAATAACTAGTTAACAATAAAATAAATATTGCATATTTCTTACTGTAATCTTATTAAAAAGAAATCTACATGTATATAATATTTATTGAACAGTTATAAATAGAGAACAACAAAAAGAAACTTATATAACAATAATAATGAGGAAAGAATTCTAAAAAGATGATTTTTATAAAAGGCTATTGACCGCAATCTTTCCGTCCAAACGTCATGCAGTAATAAGAATTTTAATATAATCAAACTGTATATACTGTACAATGATATAATCATGTGATATCTTATATAATAACTTTAGTTTACATAATTAGTTAATTCACCCATACCTCGCTTTACGGCCTAGATACGTTCCACGAAACTTGGCCGCAAAGCGAAAAGCCGTATAACGAATCAATTATTGCGCTTGTGCAAGATTGGCAACATGTTTTTTTGCCGTTATAGCGAAACATTTTAGACCGTAAATCGAAAACGTGTCTTAATTGAAGAAGGCCGTTATAGCGAAATGCCGTATAAAGAGTGGCGCTATAGAGAGGTATGGTTATTTTTCTGTAGTATTTTTGCGATTGCATTTATTTTTTGTAATTGTTGTAGAAATTTATGTGATTATGTTATATTTTACAAATTAAAAATGTAGATTTGAAATTTAGCAAAATATATATGTTATTATGATAATAGAAAGTTCATATTTCTGTTACATATTTGTGATGTTTGATAAGTATTATATGAATCGTTATTCATTGGTTGTTATTCAATTAAATGCGATTATTGATAAATTTCAAAATATTTGATGCAAAGTTTGATTGGATTATTATGAACCTAAACGAATTTACAATTGAATGAAAATGTGAATGCATTTGTTTATGATGCGATAGACAGAAAACAACAACAATAATAGATCGACATCTGAGTAGGAATCAGGTCGCAATCTAAATTTAATCCGAATGGGGGAAGCACGCGTCTGGTTTAAAAATAATAAATAAAAACGTTCGTGCGAAAGCGTCTTATCTCACGGTGGGAGTGGATTAGCGTTAATAAGAGGTGTCCTTCCTCCCTCCCTGTGGTCGGCATTTATTTTCGATCGCGTTTGGCTGCGAAAATTGCACGGCAAATCGGCGAGGAAGGCCCAGGACGAAAGCAGAAAGAGCAAGGAAAAAAAGAGTTAAATGGAAGTAAAGAGACCACAAGAAGCAGTGGGGGCTAAAGAATACACCGCGTATGGCGGGTCTCTCCTCTTGGAACAGTCTCCGACCGCGGGTCGAGGTGTATCAGTCCAACATGTTTCCACTGTTCCAAAAGGCCTCCGTCATAACCGTCATTTTCCACATCGACATCTTCACGAACGGCTTCACCAGGACCTCCGTCGTCCTTCGAGCGAACCATTGAAGACGATCCGTCGTCCTGCGAACGCGCCACAACTTGCATGTTCCTCGACTTTTTCGAACTCGATCCCTACGAAGGGAGAGAAGAACACGAAGGGAACAAGTCGCGCGCGCGAACATTAAGGATACACACATGTAGCCAGATTGGTGTTGTTTAAAGTGTCGGGACTAAAGCAGCATCACCACCTCTCTGAAAAGGGCTGTGAATTTATTGTTCTTAATAAAGAAGACTTTAAAGCAAGTGCCATACGCGATTAGTTTCCTGTCGAGTAAATGAATGTAGTTTCAGTTTAGTTTAGTTTGTTTTTGGAGAAGCAGTTACCTTTCCGGGTAAAAAAAAGGTGCGTTTCCATTTCCCAATTCAGATAAAGATAAAGGCCTTATCTGACGAATTCGTATTGCAATTGAATATTCAATACATACAGTAAGTAATAGTTATAGTAGTTGTTACAAACTAGGAGTAATCGTAAGAATATTGAAAAAAGAAATATAAAAGATCATCGGGGAAAAGAAAATGGGAAAAACTATGTCGCGCGCGCGCCAACAACTACAGTAGTAGTCTGCGAAGGCTTTAAACGGAGACGCGAGTGCGATTTTTCCGATTGGTCGTGGAAATTCATTTTGGGGTGCTGCACATGTCCCTTTCGACAGTGTGAAAAGTGTTGTGAAACTTATTCAAAAAATTTCCAGAGGATCAAGAGGACGAAAAAGAGCACACGCACACACAAAATATATAAACGGGTGCGTTTCTTTTTCACTTGTATATAAATCCAACACGCATAATGTATATGTGTTTGTAAGAAGTCTGTGATTTGTCTCTACTTATTTACTTTTATACACTGGGTGAGTTAAACACACGCACTCTTGATTTACATCTATTCCTGGATTTATTTATTTATTTATTTGTGTCTCTCTATTGCTGCATGGCATCCGTGCTGCTGCTGCAACATTCTGAAGTTAGAGAGAGACAAAGAGAGAGAGAGAGAGATGATAGAAAAGTGAAGTGTAGCCGCAGGAATGCCGCCTTATCAAACGGCAAGGCATTGGCTTCATTTCAACAATAATTGTTGATCGACGTAACGCCCGTTGCGTAAGCGTATCAGGTCGTTAAGTTTTTGATGACCGTTTTCGACCAAATTCATCAACTCGTAAATGAAACAAATAGTCTGAGTGAATCAGAGTTGAGCTTTGCAATCTCTCTAAAAAAAAACGAGTAAACGTAATGACGAAACGCGATTATTTTGTTTTCGTGTGCGTTTCCCGTGTCAATGAGCTTTATCAAAAGAAAAATCGTTTGTAATTAGTGTAATCTTAATTAGATATTTACAGAATGGAACGAACAATAGAGTTGTCATTAACTAGGGAAAAATAATCGGTTGCAAAAAATTATGTTAACTCGTTCATTCATTTACTTAGTCACTGACGTTATTTTGACGTACTTCATAGTTTTTTTGTAATTTTTCCATAGTTGAAATTTATTATTTTTATAGAATATTTGAAATATACCGCAATTTTTCAATAGTAGAAATGTTCAGCATTTATTGAATAATTAATTGTATTTATTAAATATTAGAATTTTTTAGTAATTTTTCAATCGATTTAGTTGAAATTTACAGAAATTAAAGATTTTTTTTTTGTAATTTTTCAATACTTGAAATTTATTGTATTTATTGAATGTTTGAAATTTCAGAAATTGTTCAATAGTTGAAATTTGCAATATATTTTTCGTTATTTAAAATTTACTGTACTTTTCATAAGTTAAATTTATTGTATTTTTTTTTTCAAAATTAGAAATGTATGGAAATTTTTTTATAGTTGTTATTTGCTGCATTTTTGGAATATTTTCAGTATTTGAAATTTTCGGTATTTTTGCAACAGTTAAAATTTACTGTATATCTTGAATATTTAGAATTTACAATAATTTTTTAATAGATAAAATTTACGGTGTTTTCTTTCATTATTTGAAATTTACAGTAATTTTTCGATTATGAAATTTATAAGTGTTTTTTTCATTTTTTTAAATTTACTGTTATTATTTGATAATTACGGAAATTTGTCATTAGTTGAAATTTACCGTGTATTTTCAATCATTAAAATTTACCATATTTCTTGAATATATGAAATTTAACATAATTTTTCCATATTTGCAATTTGTGCTAATTTTTCAATAGTTAAAATGTATAGTATTTTTTCAATATTTGAAATTCACTGCATTTGTTTTCAATATTTAAAATTTTCAGTAATTACTCGGTACATGAAATTTAGTGTATTTTTTCATTATTTGTAATTTTCAGTTATTACTGCTTTACTCAAATTTATTGTCTTATTCAATATTTTAACTTTAAGGTATAAATATACGTATATTTACAGAATCTAAAAATAGAAATTGAAGTTCTATGTACAATTTATACTGTCTATAAAAATATATTGTTAGAAGTTAATGTAATTCATCAACAAAAGAAAATTATTTTAACTAAATTTGCGTTAAATATTTATAAGTTTAGTTTAGTTTCTCTTGTCTAATATCAATTAAGTATTAATATTAATGAATATTATATAACTTTTAATAACGAAATAATATCAATAAAATTTCAAATTTTTCGCAAATTTATGATTATTTTTTGTTGATTCAAAGCAAATCTTTAAATTAATCATTTTAATAATTGCTCAATATTAATACGTAATCAAGTTTCTCGTATGTTTATGATTACAGTTGATTTAAAGCTCAATTTAATAAAATAAAATTCCCATTTCAACTGAATTTAAATAAATTCCAAATGTTAATTTGAAATATTCATGAAATCAATTTTATTTATAATTACATTTGATTTAAATAAGAATTAAGAAAATTTATCATCTAGTCTGGAAATGATAGAAGTATTTGCAATAGAAAATACTAATGAAGATACACATATACATATATTTTCAGTAAAATTAATTTACTTTAATCCAATAACATTCTGCACACGCAACGCAATTATTTTGAATGAGTTAATCTCTATTTGGTTTGCTATTATTTTCTTTAGGCAGTGACTCAGTCAATTCATTCTAGAGAAAATAAACGTTGAACAACTTTCTTAGAAACAACACATATTTCACACCCATACGAAAATCTCTAATTGTTTTACATTACATACTTGTTTTTCGAGAAATAACTGTTTTACAGTAAATAATTTAATAAATTACTCTGACTTTACTAAATAGCAAATATATATTCACCCAAAAATATAGATTTTATAAAAATATTTCAATTACATTTTTTTTCAAAATCTCAAATGATGATTATTTTATAAAAATAATTAATTTTATCAAGTGTAATATTTTACTATTACAAAAAAAAGTAATTTGAATTAATTCATTAGTTTTTATATCTTTTTTTCTGCAGTTTTCTAAAACAATTCAATTTAAATCTTTCTAAATTATTATTTTTGTTGGGAATTTATTAATAGTAAATGTAAATAATATGGATTTTCTATAAACATTTGAATTACAATCTTTTCAAAATCAGAAATGATGATCATTTTATAAATATATTTATGAACAAAAAAAAGTTATTACTATCACAAAAATGTAATTTAATTAATTTAAATGAATTCACTAGAATTCATGAATTTTTCATTTAATTATAATATATTTCTTTTTGAAAACATGCATTATTTTTCCAATAAAAATTGAAAATCCTCATGTTTGAAATGTTTACATTCTTGTCTGAAGCCCAATAGATTAACTCTATGTACATTTGTATGCGAATCAATACTTTACATATCCTGTATTAAGTTGTTCTACAATTTCTTCAACGCTCACAACTGAAATATGTTAGCAATGTCTTATTTTTCTAGTTTCTATTTTCCAATGTAAAACTATTGTTTATATAGTAAAATTCTCTGTTAAATTATTTAAATTAATTAGAAAGTATATTTTCAGTCAAGTTTGTGTTAGTTGAAGTATTAAATATAGCTTTTCTGAATAAGTTCATTAATTTTAAAGAAAAAGTTTTTTATGAACACCTTGAAAGTTAAAATAGTTAAATAAGTCAATGGGTTTATGAGATGTGCTTTTGACTCAAAAATATGTGCATAGGTGTGGCGTTTAATCTTGTTAATTTTGACACCAATCATGTGAAAAGATTCATTTGGAAAGTCTTTAATGTTGGTTCAAATTTAAAATTAATGAATAGATAACGAAATTAATTGATTTCTTTTATTGCATACATTTAAACGTAACCTACTTTGTTGTAATCATGATTGCAATTCATTACTTTCAGTAAAAGTAATCATGATTGCAAACATCTATAAATAAGTGTAATGTATTATAATAAGAACTTTTCGCCAAGTCGGATTATTGACGAGAAAATCTATTTTATGTGACTAGTATTAAAATATACGACGCTTGGATATGGCACTCTAAATTGCGGACTTAATCAAGATTCTGCAAAAGATTTGCGAGTTCAGTGGAAAAGTAGCGAGGTTATGGCATATTTGCGATACCGACGCCCCCGGAAACTTTCGATGCAAACACTATTTTATCTGTTATAAGAATACATCTTTTTATATATATATACGTATGTAATATAAACGCATTTGAATCGCTCTGTTTTCAGTCGAATCGCTGTTTTCGTCCGTAGATTTCCGGACTCACACAAATAACTAATAAATAAAAATGAAATATTTTCTATATTACTTTAGAAATCCACTCAAGCGAAGTTTCTGTAAGTTTTTTGTTATGTAATAACTTGCGGATGATCGTAACTAAAGCAAGAGTTTATTTACAAAATAAAACAAATCTTGTTATTTTCTATAACTTTATATATATATTTCTTTTATAGTTCTAAACTAAGAAATACGTTAAATTTCTTGTAATGTTCTTATTCGGGTTGCTATTTATTTACTATCAATACTTTCAGGTTATTTTGTGTTTTGTACTGAAATTGTTTACTTCGACACAAACCGACACGCTTCGTTGGTTTTGCTCCATATTCTATGTAAACCCCTTTTACAGATAACCATTCACACGTGAATATTCAATAAATAATGTTGACAATTGCAAGAAATTATTGAAAGATTTGCATTGAAAATATTTAAAATTGAATGCAGTCAATTAATAATAATGTTTAAAAAATCAAGTATAAAATTTCATCAGATTCAATAATGAAATTAAATATGTGAAAATATTAGGAAAAGATATCTGGGTCAATAGCCCTTTGGCCCAATTTGGATCAATAAAGACGTTTAAATAAATTATAAAAACACTAATTGTTTCGAGAATTATCATTTTGTAGGTCTAAATAATACAAAGATAGTTCGTGTTTAAAACCTTTTTTTTATATACATTATTTTATATATATATACTTTGTATTCTGTTATACATTTAAAATTCTTTTATATATATTTTAACTATTTTCCATGAAAATATAAAAATATTCAAAGTTATACAACTCCTCAGCTTGTTCAGCAGATTCTACGCTGTTATTGTTTTCATCTTCACCCATTTTTGACGACAGAAAGAGGTCCAACATTGGTGATTCTTTCTCAGAATGTAAGGATTTCTTCATTTTCAACATTTCATGATATCCATTTAAAAAATTATTGTAGATCACACGACGTAAAAGTTTGACGTGCTTTCTGCAGCCCTTACTGTTTTCTTGTTGGCTTTCTACTTTGGTCCGTTCCTGGAACAATTTTATAGTGTTTTGAAGCAAGACCCAACGGGTGATACCACTTTCCACTCTGTTGGCACATACAGCCTTTTTTCTTGACTTCACTTCTTTGCTTCGAACACCATTCATGGATTCATTTTTCTTTTTTATAATAGCATCCAGCACATTCTTTTCTGCGAATAAATGGGCGTCATTCCATTTGTTTAGTTTGGAAGTGCTTAATTTAATGAAGTACTGCTGCTGCTGCTGACGGTAAAGCAGCATCGTGTTTTTAGCTTTCTTCTGAGCAGATTCCTTTGCATCGGATTCTGCAACTTTCAATTTGCGTTTCAGGGAGACCGCCATATTAGCCATTGTGTTGATTCTTCAATAATTCATTATACTTTCAAATTCAAATCAATTTATTTTAACATTCATCTCGATATTCACAGTACTTGTAAATCTTCATAATTGATTCATTTCATTTTGTTATTCTCGTTTTAAGTTATTGAAAGTACTGCTTAAACTAGGTGTAGCGTTTATTTTATATATACAATGATTTTACATTGAATGTGTTTTTACGTTAATAATGCTTCTTTTTGTTGGAATTTGAAAAAATCAAAATTTGATAGAAATCATTTTGTTTTGGGAAAAAAATACCGCTTTGATAGTTCATATATATTTCCAATATATTTTTCATAAATTGATTTAAAACTTATTGCTTTGTCCGATCGGTCAACATTATTATCTATAATTTTAATAATGGTTCGAATTTTGATATTTTTTATCTCTCTTTCTCTTATCAGTAAATTGTTAAGACTTAACTTTGAATTGTTTAGCATTTTTTACTGAAATTTTTGTCATTTTTAGGTTCATTTTTTAAACAATTATCTTATTAATTAAGAATCAAGTATAAAGGAATAATTATACGATGAAATTACACGTAGCTTCAATACCTAATAACTTCTTCATTCTTGGCACATTCCTGAATTAATTTTGCAAAACATTCGCAACTTTTGTTTCTATTCATTATTTTTCATGAACTTGTGTAACTCTTACAAATAATTTCATATGAATTTAGTAAACAATTCTTCTTATTATATAAGAATCAAGTATTAAGAAATAATTAGCTGAAGAAATTATATTTTTCAAGAACTTATGTAAATATTTCAACTAATTAATATTTTAGAACAATAAAATCTTATTAATTGAAAATCAAGTATTAAGAAATAACTAGACGATGAAATTATATGTAGCTTCAGTACCTGATTATTTAGCAGTAGAACTTGGCACATTCCCAGATATTTTTTTTTCGGCAACTTTTTGTTTTATTAATTATTTTTCATGAACTTATGAATCCATATTTGTAGGAATTAATATGAATTTATCAAACGAATACCGTGTTTAGTTTTAACCAATAGAAAATGGTTTGTTCAATAGTGTAGGAGAGGTAAATATCCAATGTTAACGTGCAAATTGACAAACTTTCTACGGTTCCAATAACTCTCCGTTCATTTGCTAATCATTTAATTTCACATGAAATGTTGAATTGCATAACAGTTTCAGAAGTAACATATGAAATATTAAAAGTAACAACGAAATAAAAACAACAGAAAATTGTGTCCACATAGGGGACCGGATTTATATAGATTGCGTGCTAGTTTTAATTGGCTGAGCAATATTTTGCGGCGACATCGAAAATCGAAAAGCTAATTAAAACAAAACTAATTTGTGCTCGGCACTGACCCCGATCTGCATACGCGTGTGTCCGACGGTCACAGTCGGAGGGACAGTTACGTAAACGGGTGATTATCCTGAGGAGGATGCGAAAACCCGAGGCTCTTAACCTGAAATTTACAACTCGCAGCTCCTTACGGTACACCATTAATTAGACAATAACAAATTGCGTTTATTACCAGATTTGCCATGTTACGCAATATTGATATGCTCGCTTACATAAAATTCCGTTAAATGTAACCGGCTGTTTACTTAGGTCGTTAAACGAGATTTTTCCTTACTTATATAGCTGATTTTTCAATGTAAATTGCATATGAACGTCAACATTTAAACTGATCGTTAGTTAATCATCTTGTTAAATTCTTATAGGTAATTCAGGTTTATAATTTGATTTTATACTATAAATGCATGTACCATCTTAAGTTTAGTAACAATTAGGTTACTAAGACAATTAAACCTCTAAGACTAGTAACAATTCGTAAGATGGACGTTTCGGCGTCGAACGTAAGTCCACGAATCTTCTTTCTGTTGCATCAAAAGCCGGATATGGTACCGAGTCAGTTGGTGTCCTAGGGGACGTAATGGCCCTCTGTGTAAGCAAAATTCCGGTGTCATCAAACGAGTTCCTTACGAGAACTTTATCATTTGTATTGGTATTGTTGTTAAGTTTCTTATTCATTTTGTATAATACTTCTTTTTTTTTCTTCTAAGTACACCGATATTCCCAAATCAATAGAATTGCACTAACTTAACGTGCATATAACTTAGTGTATATAACTACCCTTAAGTTTGAAATATGTACTTGCTCAAAAAACTTGAGGAAATGTTGTACTGAGAGCAACTGCTGCTTCTGACACTAAATTCAAACTGAAAACTGGTGAAAAGTATGCTCCTGTAGCAACCGTTGGTCTTAAAAAACAGTAAAGCAGCAACAAAGAGGTTAATTAGTCTTAGAGGTTTAATATAACCTAGATAATGTGTCGTTAAATATAATGAACTATTACATATATCAGTGGTGGACAAGCTTCTTCATAGCTCGAGCCATTTTCCAAAATTTGAAATTTTTCGTGAACCGCAATTAAATACTAAATACGTATTTAAAAGGTATGCAAAAAAGGTAATAACAGCACAAAAATGATAAGGGAACTCTGGTACATTTATCGAGAGCCACATATAAACCTTCAAAGAGCCGCATGTGGCTCTCGAGCCGCAGGTTCCCCCCTGACATACATGAAATACTATGTGATTTTTCACTGTCAACGTTAAAATTTGCCGATCATTAGTAAATAATCTCATTAAACTCGTAGATTCAATCGAGTATAAGTAATAGATGGAGCTGTGTATTTCAGGAGACATAATTTGCTGTGGCATGGATATACGGGTTTCAGTTGCAGACACGAAAATAAACCGAAAAGTCGTACTTGCTTTATGATTTTCCGCAGGAAAACGGAAACCGATATCGTATATCACGTAAGGGACTCGAGAAGAGAAAGAAACACACAGAGATAAAAAGGGAAAATAAAGAAAGAAAAAGGCATTGGACAGATAAACAAGAAATAGGCGACCAATTACATTGCAGCGAAAAGAATCGCACCCATAACTCACTGCGGCTGCGATCATTATTTTGAATAATACGAATCCTGGTGTAGTTTGCCATGCCAGGAAAGTTTTCCGGCAAAAATTTATGGGTTTTTATGTGGCCATTAAATTATGGATCCATTACGAAAACAACGCACTTGAGTGTACGCATCTTGTACACCTATACATTTTAAATATGCAAATTTTTAACAACTTTGTTGTCTGTTTTTTCTTTCAGTTACAGTGCATAATCGATTTGTTCAGATTATGAATAATTTTCGCGAAATATTTGTATATTTATATAACAAACATGTATTCGGTTAACGAACAGTTCGGAATGCGAACGCATCAAATACTTCCGTGAGATATTTGTATATTCGTGTAACAAATAAGTATTCGGATAATGAATCTTAAAGATCTTTTTTTTACATTTTACAATTATTTTTAAATTTAAGTAATGTATTAGAAATTTTGAAATAGATTCGACAACTGAAAATATCTTTACTTTTACATATTTTTACATATCAATAGTAATTTAGATCTATTGAAATATTCAAAATTTTATGTAAACTTATGGAAAACTCTATTAATAGTATTGAAATTGCAATTAATTTTGATGTGATTTAAAAAAAAACTGCATTGATCAGTTTAGTGTCTAAGAACCACATGAATACTAATTTAGATCGATTGAAATCTTCAAAATATTATGTAAAATTACAGAAAACGCAGTCAATTGTATTGAAAATGCAATTAATTTTGATTAAATTTGTAAAAATTTTATTGTTCGGAAACCGAAGTATTTGAGAACGACATTAATAGCAATTTAGATCGATTGAAATCTTTAAAATATTATATTAACTCACGGAAAATGAGCCAATAATAATGAAAATGTAATGAATTTTGATTCAATTGGAAAAAATGTATTGTTCGGAAACCGAAGTGTTTGAGAACCACATCAATAGCAATTTAGATCGATTGAAATCCTTAAAAAATATGTTAACTTACGGAAAACGAGCCAATAAAATTGAAAATGCAATGAATTTTGATTAAATTTTTTAAAAACTGTATAGTTCCAAACCGAAGTGTTTGAGAACCAAATCAATATCAAGTTAGATTGATTGAAATCTTTAAAATATTATTGTTCGGAAACCGAAGTGTTTGAGAACCATATCAATAGAAATTTAGATCGATTGTAATCTTTAAAATATTATGTTAACTTACGGAAAACGAGTCAATAATATTGAAAATGCATTGAATTTTGATTCGATTATCAAAAACTGTATAGTTCGGAAACCGAAGTATTTGAGAACCAAATCAATAGCATTGATTGTAATCTTTAAAATATTATGTTAACTCACGGAAAACGAACCAATATTATTGAAAATGTAATGAATTTTGATTATATTTTTCAAAAACTGTATTGTTCGGAAACAGAAGTGTCTGAGAACCATATCAATAGCAATTTAGATTGATGAAATCTTTAAAATATTATGTTAACTTACGGAAGACGAGCCAATAATAATGAAAATGCAATGAATTTTGATTCAATTTTCAAAAACTGTATAGTTCGAAAACCGAAGTATTTGAGAACCAAATCAATTGCATCGATTGTACTCTTTAAAATATTATGTTAACTCACGGAAAACGAACCAATAGTATTGAAAATGCATTGAATTTTGATTCGATTTTTGAAAACCACATCAATAGCAATTTAGATCGATCGAAATCCTTAAAAAATTATGTTAACTTACGGAAAACGAGCCAATAAAATTGAAAATGTAATGAATTTTGATTATATTTTTCAAAAACTGTATAGTTCGAAAACCGAAGTATTTGAGAACCAAATCAATAGCATTGATTGTAATCTTTAAAATATTATGTTAACTCACGGAAAACGAACCAATAGTATTGAAAACGCATTGAATTTTGATTCGATTTTTGAAAACTGAATTGTCCGTGAACCGAGGTGTACGAGAAACGAAATAACAATTGACTTGAATGTATATAAATATTATAGTTACCCACATGCAAGTATGGTATTTATCCGTAGATACGAAATTGTAAAATTATTCAGAGCGAATAGAATTGAATGGGGACTAGGCGCGTAATGGACGGTTGACCTTGGCGTTACTGTCACCATTTAATAGCAATGAATTATGATTAGGCGCGTAACGATTTTCGAAATAATGCAGGGAATACTTGTTAAGGATTAATTAGGAGCTGTGCGTGGAAGAGGTTTCTGTAATTAAAGACCTGTTCGCTGTGTGTTTGCGCGTTTGTGTTAAGTCCTCGGAGGAGCTAAAATAGACGAAGAACAAGAAGGAAAAGAAGAAGAAGAACAACAACGACGACGACGACGAGGCGAGAAAGGCTGGGAATCTGGAAATGTTGCTTCTCTCCGCCGGAAACGAATCGATTATTCGCTTTTCTCGCTTCAAGATCGTGATCACATCTGGTTAATAATTGTTGCCCTGATCGTATAGTATCGAAATTGCGATAAATCACTGTACAATGAAGTAGCCCTGCGCTGCAAATTGCCTTTTGCACCACGCGAATTTGTCTCAATCGCCGTCCCCGATAAATGAGCGCAGATAAAGCCCATTTTCTGCGAAACGATTAACATTCAAAGTTGCAATTGGCAAAGAAGTAGCGAGTTCCATTAGAATCTTATCGTTTCAATAAATCCCGTGTGTTCTCGCCGAGAGAAATAAGCGTAAAAAGATTCAAACATTCTCTTATTAAACCTTTGCTAAACGAAATTATCCTTCGGATATTTCTCCCTGAGTTATTGGTAAGCGATTTCGAATGGATTGAAGATGCGATGGGCGGACTCGCTAATAGATCGTGGACGATTTGTTAGTCTAATGAATCGTGGTGATTCAACTACATCGCAAATAGAGAACGTCAAGTGTACGTACAGTGTACTTGCTCTAAAGTCATATTTCATTATCGTGAAACAAATCGCGGAATAATAGCAGTAATTCAATTGATCAAATCATTATCAAACGTAATCAATCTATTTAGTAATACTCTATTTAGTAATTCTATTTATAGATTCAAGATTAATTAATATCATAAATATTTACAAAATAATCAATTCGTATATTGTTTTCATCTTTCTCAATTACAGTAAATAAATTAGTTCGAAAACTTTCATTTTCGTATGATTTTACATATTATTTTGTTTTTTCTAAATATAATTAAACTTAACTTTAAATTTCTTATTGTGATTAAAAACTAAAGTTTTCGTATGATTTTGCATATTGTTTTGTTATTTCTAAGTATAATTAAACTTAACTTTAAATTTCTTATTGTGACTAAAAACTAAAGTTTTCGTATGATTTTGCATATTATTTTGTTATTTCTAAGTATAATTAAACTTAACTTTAAATTTCCTATTATGATAAAAAAAACTAAAGTTTTCGTATGGTTTTCCATATTGTTTTGCTATTCAATGTATGTTTTCTATTCTTAAGGTTGGAGTTAACTTTAAATTTCTTATTGTGATACAAAACGAAAGTTTTATTAATAATTAATTATATGAAAAGAATATTTTGAATTTGTTACAAAAAAAAATCATTTATTTCATAAATATTTACAACACAATCAATTCGTAATCATTTATTTGTGTGTTGTTTATATTGTTACCATCTTCTTCAATAATAAATAAATTAGTTGAAATGAAAGTTCGAAAACTTTCATTATCGTATTATTATGTTATTATTTCTAAGTATAATTTTCTATTCTCAAGGTTGAACATAACTTTAAATTACTTATTGTGATGAAAAACTAAAGTTTTATTAACAATGAATTGTCTGAAAACAATATTTGAAATAAATAAAATTTGAAATTCATTAATTTAATTAATATTTACAAAATAATCAATAATTCGTAAACATTTATATGTTTATATTATATTCATCTTTCTCAATTATAGTAAAATAAAATAAATACAAATAAATTAGTATAATTATACAAAATGTCATGACAAAACTTATAATTTTATTAGCCGAACATTCAACAAAAATATCTTTATGATAATAGTGCATCAATCTTATATATTTTAACTAGAATTGTTAAATAGTTTCATTTTCTTGAAAAGCTTCTTGTCCTTGCAGTTGAATGGTATAAGTCCAAATATAAATGATAGATAAATATCTTTATGTGCTACTAACAATTTTTTCGCTAGTTTAGAGTTCTTGTTTAATATCTTGCATAATTTTACCGTTTTATGTGTACGCAAATCATCAAGTTGTTAAACTAAAGTTGATAAAGTATTTTTTTATAGTAAAATAACATATATATTTCGATTAGTATTTTGCTTCCCAATTTACTTTTGAAAATCGTAATTTTGATGAGTTTTGTTAAAAATGTGTTTGAAAAGTTTTGATGATGAATCATGTGTGTTATGGAGAATCGCAGCACCGTAGATTTGTAGTACAACGTCTTGAGTTTTCTTCCACAGAGATAACTATTTTTAAGTCGTTCTATAATTAACTCTTCTTAGCGAATTATCTCGTGCTGCAGGAACATTCATGATGGCAATTTCCTTACTTACATAATCGTTATGTACAATGCAGGTGTTAATCAAATACTAGAGGTAGATCATGTGGTTTGAAATCTTGTAGACGTTTGAAAACGTATTAATCTTATCTTGTTAGTTTCCACTACTATTTAATTCTATACATAATTTACATCATTTGAGCCGTTCATTTTGAAAGTGACTTAAGTCCATTTATCTTTAATTTGAAATACTTAAGGTTTTGCGTTTTTACAAAATTAAAAATATACGTAAGATATATGGTTGACTTGCAATGTTAAATCGAATTTAAGGGATTTAATTTTATACATCCTATTAAAAAGTCGCTATTATTAAGTGTATAATATGACCTTGCTTACCTTAAAAGGACTTAGGTCACTTTCAAAATAAAAATCTGTTTAGTTACAAAAAGTGAAAGAGCATAAGTCCGTTACATATAGCTTAAAAGACAGAAAAAAAACATTTAAATTATATTTTTAGATAATAGAAATAAATTTAGTAACAAGTTATTTTTCTTTAAGCCCATTAACTGCTTTTAAATTATTTTCTTCGCAGTGAAGCTCATAAAAATTAAACATTTTTTTATAGTCAGTTCAGGATGAAGATATTTTCTGTCGGGATTATGGTCCCTAGTATAATGGGATTCAAATTTCGGGAAACTGTTAATATGGTTTTGAACAATCATATTTGTTTCATCACATATTTTTCTCGACGATCCAGGCAAACGCCCACGTAAATCGTTGCCAACGTTTTTAGATTCGTTTCAATCGTCCTTCGCTTATTTGAAAAGTATCTAAAAAGAAGTTTTTACAAACAGCAACTTTGCCTGTTTTAGAATTTAACCAATACGTAAAACTCTCATTTCCACATGAACATTTTCCGTTTCTCTGACGTCTTCTTTTTACAACACTGCGTCCGGTCGCTTCGTATAGCAATATATTTTGCTTATTAAAGTCTCCTAAGTTCCAAAACATTTCGAAAATACGTTTTCTTTCTGTTTCATTTAAATTTTTCATGCAGTCTTTTCGGCATTGGCAATCTTCATTTTGAAAAACTTTGGCAGGAATAATTTTTCCCGATTGTGTATCGTATCTTTTCCCTGAATTCCGTTTAATTTTACGAATTTTCTGAATATAAGTACCACTTCTGTGTTCTCTGAATCCTTCTTTGAAGGTGCTGTTTTGTAAATTCTCATTCTCAATTACTTCCTCTTCCTCTGTTGAAGAATGAACTTCTAAAATTCTCCTTCTTGTTTTAAATCTGTTGTATGAGTTTAATTCCTCTTCACTTTCAGAATCAAGAAATCTTGTTATTTTATCCTTTCCCATGGGTTTAATAATTTCTTTAAATTAAATATTATTTTTTAATTTTCAATTTAATATCAAAACGTAATTTAAATTACCTTCACCACTGCTTTCAACATTTTGGGTCGCACTTTTTGACATCGTCAATAAAAAGTGGACTTAGGTCACTTTCAAAATTAGGATTTTCAGTATTTATATTATTTTGAAAATGTACGCGATATAAAATTTTCAAATGTATTAAGTATATTTCAATACCGATTTATTTTTTTGACAGTTCAGCATAAATTATAAATGTCACAAGTGCCAACTTGATAAAAGATGAAAATGGACTTAAGCCACTTTCAAAATAAACGGCTCATTTATTATTATTATTTTGATGAAACTTTTACCTATTTATGAATGTTATAATATACATAATTTATATTATTTTTTAAATATAATGAATTCCGGGTAAATCAACTTAATTTTCATATTTATTAGGTTTGTATGTGAATTCAACAAACATTATTTTTAAAGTTAATAGAGCTAAATTCTATCCTTTCATATTTGTTAGGTTTTATGTGAATGTTTGTTGTATTATGATTTGTTACCTTTTTAAAGTGTTGTAAAAGGTTCTCATCTACACAACATGGATTTTGTTTATCGAATATTAAAAGTATTCAAATTGGGCGAATAATTTATAACTTACATAAAAATCATACAAAAAGAGAATTTCATTCTTCAAGCCAATAAATTGAAATTGAAACATTTGAAGAAAATTTCTAACCAAAATAGTCATTTTTTAAAAATAAAGCATATAATTAAATAGGTTGTTACATTAAATTAACGCTATAATGTTTGGTACTATTGAAATTCTTATGTAGAAGTTTTACATTTAAAAAAATAATATTTTCTTACCTTTGAGACGTTATGATAACTCAAAACAACGTGATATTTATGAGGTAAAATCATCATGAATAAGCAAATGAATCGAGTCAAAAATAAATATTGATTATGTTAATAATATTTTGAATTATCGTTTTGTTTAATTTAACTTTATTGACGTTAAGGATGATTTTCTTTAAAATTAATTGAATTGAATGAAATGCGGTTTACCGTTAAAGGTGAGCCACGTCTATTACAGAAATAACTTACAAAAAGAAGGAAACTGAAAGAACGAAGTATTGGAGTTATATATATAATTAAAAGTAGTGAATTTGAATATTCTAATGAAATGCCGATGCAATGATGAACGGTGCAAATGAATCGGATGATGTAAGAAAGAGATGAATAAACAGAGATTTGATTGAAGAGGTTTTACAAAATTAAAAAAAAAGAAATGCTTGGGAGATGTAGAAGCAAGTGGAATTGAAAAATGAAATGAACAAGCGCGTTTAGAAATCGATTCATTAACATACTTCTGTTTCGCGCGTGTTTACTTAATCGTCGTGTTTTTCCTTCATCTGTTTGCTCCTTAGCATTCAAGAAGCGAACAATGGATAGAATCGATCATTGTGGAGTCTGCACCAGGTCTGTGGACAAGGTAAAGAAGAAAGAGCAACAGAACAAAAATTGTGATTCTTATAAACGCTAACGGTCTAATAACCAATGAATGAGTTTTCCAAACAAGTAGATGCGACGTGTAAATAGAGACATGCATGGGATTCCCGAGAGGAGGGTGTTTACTAATATATTAAGCATCCCGTTTCTTGAAAAAAAACACGAAGAACGTGGGTGTTTCATTCAACCCCTTTACTTTTTTGGTTTTCTTCTCACGGTTCTAAAAATGAGTGCTTGGTGTTTTGGTTCACCTAATGAAAATATTATTGTTGATATTAATTGGTAACGACACACGGTCCATGCTTTACTGACTTCCAACCGGCTGCCTGCGGCTCGTTAAGTGAGTGTAAACGGTTTTATCCCAAGAGCAGAAACATATTAAATGTTTTACTGCTAGATTTCTGTAATTTTTGTCCGCTAATTAATTGCCACTTGGCTGCTGGACTCTTAAAGGCTACGAAGCCAAGCGCCTTACGCGCCGCATTAAGCCATTAACGCCGGCTAATTCGATTTTTTAAGAGCAATAAACCAGAGATGTTCACTTTTATGACAACAGAATCTTCATTCTCGGTAGAAAACAAATACTGTTGATTCTATATTTAGAATTATCTTATTCTTAAATTACATCTATAGTTTTCATTTATAATTACTACACATGAATTTTATTTTGCTAAATAACTTAGAACAACTTAACGTATAGTTTGATAGTAATTTTTAGAGAGTTAAATATGACTTGTTATTTGGATAGTGATTGGTTTTCTTAGTCTGATTAAGACATTTTATAAGTTTTTATAGATAATTAGACTAACACAAATTATTTTTACTTTGTTAAATTACTTAAAACATATACTTTAAAATGAATTTAAGAAAGTTAAATATCATTTGATGCGGATCGTATTTGGATGATAGGTTTTCTTAGTCCATCTTAGTTCAAGAGTGTAAATGCAAAACTAAGACAATTTCTTAGAGTTTCATAAGAAATGTTGAAAATGATCGAAAAAAAGTGAAATATTTACACAGATTATTAAAAGAGTTACATATTATTTCAAATTGATCGCATTTTGATGGTGATAGGTTTTTGTTGGTAATGTTGTAAATAAAAGATAATTTCCTATAGTTACTCTATAATATTTTGTTTTCATACATAATTAAAGAATGGCACAAATTGATTTTAGTTTATGAAATAACTTAGAAATAACATAATTTGATAGGAAATTGATCAATTTTATAGGTTTTCGTTGTTTGTTCAAGACACACGTCTACAAGTATTCTTGTACATTAAAGACAGTTTCCTATAGTTTCATTATGATATTTTAGAAGTTTAACTCCTATTCAAGAGATCTAAAGTCCAAAATAAAGACAAAATCCCGCCACTTTCGATTACTAACATTCCGCAGTTCTTCTCTTCTAGTTCTGAAACCCTATTTTGAAAAATCTATCCATATCCGAACGTTCCTTCCTTCGTATCCTCACCATGATTCACCATCCAAACAACCAGCTCCATAACCCTCTGAATAACCTCCTCTATTCCAAAACCAAAATTGTTCCAGGCCTCGATAGATACCTCTCCCTTAAATTCATCTCAAAAGATTCAGATTTATACTCTCTCTCCAAATTATGTAACTCTCGAAATTCATCAACCCCACCTAACACGTACACCGTGCCAGTATATATTGTCTTTAAAATTATGTTATTGCTCAGAAGCTGTTTTTTTATAATAACATTTTATAACTTTTTATACAAAATTAATAAAATCAAGAAAATTAAAAAATATGCTATTGCTGCAAAGGGTTATGGCCCAGTCTTTCTGCCCTATATTGCAAATTTTGCATTCTTTATAGTCTGTTTACTGGAATTTTATAATATCTATGTTCATATACAATTTATCTTTTAAAACACATTACTTCAATGCATTAGATCAGGGTTTCCCAAACTCAAAAGAAAGTTAAGTATTCCTTGAAAACCAGGAATGGAGTTATTATGGAATGGAGTATTATAATGAACTTTTTTTTCTCCTTTTTCAGTATTATTTATTATGTGGTATTGTACATGAAAAACTTTGTATTAGATGATGGGAAAACCCATCAAAATCCATTTATAATATTTTACATATAAATGCAAGTCAAGAAGGTGTGAATGCAATTGATTTTTTTTTTCGTGTTGTTGACCATCGATGATCAACGGCGATGATAGCCGATAATAACGTATTCAATGAGCATTTCGGATTCAGTGCGCTGTTGTTGTCGTAATTCAATACCGAAAAGTGGGAACGAAAAAAAGAAAAGAGGAGCAAAAGGAAAAGAAAAAGTGGAAGAAGAAGAAGGAAGGATAATAATTTCGGGCCGAGATTTACATGAAAAAGGTAGCGCCGACAGCCTCCAGCCGGAATATTAACAGGTGTGAATGTCTCCGGTGCCCAAATGCGCACTGACAACCGAATAAATTACCGAAAAAACATGTATATTTAAATATATCTGCCGGTCGACAAACGACGGGAATTTCAATCACGGATCTCTCAATTCCTCTCGCCAAAATAAATGTCTAAAACCGAGGAATAAAGCGGTAGCAAAACACGAAACTTATAATAGAGACGAGCAAACAACGTTTTCCTTCTTCTTGAATGACTTAAGTCAGTTGTTAACACGTTTACGACACACTACAATATTTCTGTCATCGGGTCACCATTTTTTCCTCATGCCCTCATCTCTACATTTCTTCTTCTTTTTGCTTCTTTTCTCGTTCCGTTTCTTGAAATAAGAGAAATTAGGTACAAATCGTTAAAGTGCACGTGCGTTAATTTTAATGGTCTTCAGTGTCAATGCTAACTGCATACTCAATATAAATAGATTCATTTCAATGCGTCCGTTCTGATGCAAACAATCTCTTTCGAAGTCGTGTCTTATTGTTGGACGGTCTTAGGTGTTAGCAGATTGCAATCGCGAAATTCAAACATCGTTTATTTATGATCCCGAGGACCGACAGCTATTCATTATGTGGGTATCGTGCATTGCCGAATGATATTTCCCATCACAGAAATCTATAATTTGCATAATTTATAAATGTTGACGTAGGTGAATCTTGAAAACATCGGGGCAACTTTTCTGTTGTTCATTTCTTTGCATATTCGCACCGAATTAAACGGTTTTGATTTAAAGATCAATAGGTTTTGTAACTTATCCATACATCGGCTACGATCATTACTGAAATTTAATGATACGACGCTTCATCGACGATTACTCATATCTCATCCAATTAATGACGTCGTTAATTGTGATAAGCGCTGCAATTACTGCGAAAGTCATAATTTCAATTTACATCGACTTGAACTTTACATATATTACAATTATAATTATCGCAATTTCTCGTTTTCCTTTATTTCACTTTTAAGTGGAAGAAGGTGTAACAATTAACATTTAAAAGTTTTGTTTCTTTTTCTCCTCCATCGGTTTTTCATCGCACAATTAATTGATTATTGCTTAATTAAGTTCTGACTGTCAACTTATGATTGTCAATTTATGTTCCACGTTCACTATAAAATCTTCAGTTTTTTTTTAAATTAATATAATTAAATTTCTTTAATGATTTAATTTACAAAAATATACAATAATAATAACATATTAAATATTCAATAGTAATGAAGAAATACAATGAAAATAACAATAAAATGCTGATTCAAAGGGCTTCAACTTTAGGTCTTTTTTCCCTATAATAATATATTTTCGTAGATTAAAGTAATTATCTTTATAATATATTTGTTTCATAATATTTCTATTGTAAAGATCACTTTTAATGATTTTCTTAAGTATGCTTTAATTGATAAATTTTAAGTTATTTTATTTATTACATTATAATTATTTTATTTTCTCGTGTATCTGAATGTTTATACTTTCTTATACATAGGTTTTTGTTAGTTTACGCCTTGATTTGATATTTTTTGTTTTCAATTTTTATATTAGCATATTATAATTTATTAATATAATGATTATATTTAATGAAAATTTCCATAACATGCAATAGATTTAATCTAAAAATTAGTATCTTGTTTCTTGAATATTGATCTCCTACTTTAACAATTAATTAATTAAATCTTTATGTAATAAGTTCTAATAACATCGTCACTATCTTATTCAATCTTATAACATTAATTTCTTTAAGTGTGAATACTCGATACTTGTCAACTAATATCGGTATATTATATGATAGTAAAACGATACTTGACAAGTAGCAAATAGTTATGCATATGTATGAAAATGGTTAAGCCAGGGTCTTTTTATCTACTATACATAATTCTTCCTAGGGAACAGGAAAATTTATAATATTTCTATATTTAGTTGTTTTCAATTTCATGATTTCATTTTCAGTTTATTTGGTATTGAAATATAATTCAGTTTGACTGGTCGAAGTTGAAGTTTTTGTAATAAACTTTAGGGCCTATGTGTAAAATTTTCGAAAATTTTTGAGACTCACATAGAAAATATTAGAATTATGATTCAAAAATACTCGGTTGAAATAAGTTTAAAATCATTTAAAAAAGTTGAAGTAATGTGCAACAGTAGCTATAATTTTCTAAGAAAGATGTCTAAATACTCAAGAACTGGTATAAATGTATATTGCAATATTTTGCTTTACACGTCCTGTCGATTGGCTTCACACGAGCCTCCGGCTCTTTGCAGTAAAGTTATTGAACACATTAGATGCAATTCTCTTCCTGTAAATGCGAAAGTCTGTATTTGATAAATTAAACGACTTTATTATATCAATGGATTAATTTATTGCTAGTTCTCAATAATATTTTAGATACAGATGAATACAAAATTATGTCAATTTCTTGATTGCTTTTTGTAATTATCAAACTGAAGTAGCATATTGTTAAAATTTTGTTAAATTTTGGATAAAATTTAAATTGTTATCAAATAGACACAAAAATAATTCATAATCAAACAAAAAAACCATATGTTACAAAGTTTAATAATTATTACAATAATTGTTGATTTAATTATAATAATAACATTTACTTAAATATCTGTAAAACCTCGGTTCCCGAACAATTCCATATATTTACATCAAAATCGTCACCAGTTCCCGAATAATTTTATTTAATAATTCTATATCAAAAACTATTCCAGTTTTCATAAAAATCTATTCTTGAACAGATATTGGTTCAAGATTTTGTATATATTTAATGTTATTTTATATACGATTTTATGTGTAATTTACTGTTAAAAGTAATTCAAAATCTGTTCCATTATACAAAAGAACAAACCAAAAAAGCACACGAATCTATTGGTAATTAAATTAATTATATACTTATAACTGCACATACAGTATTTTTATAATTATTACATACGGATCTGTAGATAATTCCATTAATTATACACAAATAATTGCATATACAAATTTTTATAAACATTAATTTTAAAATATTGCATTCCGTGAAGGCATTTCCACTCAGGAATAATTTGAACATAATCTCCTTAAGTGTAATAACTTTGCCCAATCATCAAGTTCTTATCTGTTTTTGTCCAATCTCTTATGCAGCTACCGGGGACCACCCAAATGCAATATAATCAGCAAATTTAATCTGGAAATGTGAACCATATAAAGTAATATGCAATTTCAGTAATCGTTTTTTTTTGTGAGTAAATTCGTTTAGTTTGAATGTAAAACTATTTCAACAAATACACACACATACACATTATTTTATGCAATCAAGTGTTTGAATGAATGGTAGTGAAATCTGTAAAATAAATATTTTCATTTATATAAAATTTATTGAAATTGGAGAAAGTGTATTGGTTCTCAATGTGATGTAAGCTGATGGATGCTTCAGCATCCATTAAGAATAAATAAATATAATGCGGTGCTTCCTCTTGACCTCGAGGAATGGAAAATTGAAGAAATAAAGACGCATTAGAATGAAATGCCATAACCGTTTTGGGTTGGAATTAATAAATTTCCGTGCAATTAATTAGTTTTGATAAATCCTAATGGTCATTTAATCGCCTCGCTAACTGTAAACCGTGAAATTCGTTGCGTTTGAAATTAATGATATTATTTACGATTCAAAGGATACTTGCGTTTCGAACGAAACACGCATTCTCGCATATCCCTTCAGCGAACTTTTGTTATTAAGATGTGTTTGTTTTTGTTGCCGCTGTCTCCCGAGGTATCATTTATTTTTTTGTTTACGACCGTCGGGGATTTAGAGGAAGATTTAAAGATGAGTGGAAGAAGGATCCCGTCTCCTCCGTTTTCCGAGGAAGAAAGAGACGCGGAGTGAAAGATCTTGCTGCTCCGTCCGATCGGTATCTGTGGCTCATCTTCAGCGTTGATTTTATGCGGTTTTTGAACCCCGGCCTCTCTCGTCCACATAATGAGATGGGTTTTATTTACCTTACATCCACATAATAATTTTTATTTATTGGAATACATATGGAAATGGTGTTGCGTTGAGATATTATTATTATTATCTCGCGCAGCGAAACCTCGCATACGAATATCCGAATTGAATTCGCAATGCGAAAACTGGGATGGTTTTGAATATGCGATTAGAACGAGAAGGCTTCTTTACACATTTACCCCCGTCCGGTTAAGAATTATTATGGTATAGGGCAGCCGTACTCAAGTAGTGGCTCGCGGGCCGCATGCGCCCATCGTAGCTGTTATATGCGGCCCCAAATAATATTTGGAAGGTACTTTTTGAAGATGTGGCTTCCTAAGTGATATACACATAAGGATTGGTTTTCGATAATTTTTGACATATGTATGTGACCCGAAAGAAGAAAATGTTGCAATTAGTCAATTAGTCAATTAGTTAAGAAGAATTACGCTATAGGGCAGCCGTACTAAACCTGTGGCCCGCGGGCCGCATGCGCCCATCGAAGCTGTTACATGCGGCCCAAAATAATATTAGGAAGGTACTTTTTGAAGATGTGCCTTTCTAAGTGATATTCACAAAATTATTGATTTTCGATAATTTTTGACATATGTATGTGACCCGAAAGAAGAAAATGTTGCAATTAGTCAATTAGTTAAGAAGAATTACACTATAGGGCAGCCATACTAAACCTGTGGCCCGCGGGCCGCACTCGCCCATCGAAGCTGTTATATGCTGCCCAAAATAATATTATTAGGAAGGTACTTTTTGAAGATGTGGCTTTCTAAGTGATATACACAAAAGTATTGATTTTCGATAATTTTTGACATATGTATGTGACCCGAAAGAAGAAAATGTTGCAATTAGTCAATTAGTTAAGAAGAATTACGCTATAGGGCAGCCGTATCAAACCTGTGGCCCGCGGGCCGCATGCGCCCATCGAAGCTGTTATATGCGGCCCAAAATAATATTATTAGGAAGGTACTTTTTGAAGATGTGGCTTTCTAAGTGATATACACAAAAGTATTGATTTTCGATAATTTTTGACATATGTTTGTGACCCGAAAGAAGAAAATATTGCAATTAGTCATTTAGCAATCATTTCCTACTTTTTTTCGTTATTCCTTCTCTAACTTTTTCCGACTCTGAGGTCACAACTACATCACGACGCAATTATTCAAATTAGCCAAGATTATTATGGCTAAACCAACAAAGGATAATACGCGTAATTTTGTACTTTATAGAAACTAGGAAATAACCATACTGTACTTTATTGCATATTATTATTTCATTTAGTTCATCAAAAGGAACGTTACTTAATTTATTATGTAATTTGGAGATTAAGTCTATTTTGTGTATGTTTATTTTTCCTCTAATTCTATAGACATAAAAAAAAACAATGTTTAGACCCCTATAAATATATAAAATTTAAATGCAATACATTTGTAGACCATCCACTTTGATACTGCAAAACCAAGATCAGAATTAAATTTGGAATTGTAGATAATATTACTTGTAATGGGTGCATCTCCATTTATGTAATGGTCTGCATTTACAAAAAAAATCTTCAAGTATTTTATAACATACATGGTTTATTGCATAAAGATTTTTATTATTTTTTCATTTAGTTTGTTAAAAAAAACGAAGCTTAATTTGTTATGAAATTTGGAGATTAACATTATTGTGTGTATGTTAACTTTTAATACCGATTCCTATGGATATCAATAGACCATAAGGTTTTTAGACCCTTATACATATGTAGTATTTATATGCATTTGTAGACCATCCACATTGATACTGCAATAGCAAGATCAGAAATGTGATTTGCATTGAATATATTGCATCTCTATTCATGTAATGGTAGAAAAATTCATAATTCGATAATGCATTTAGAGAAAATCTTCAAAAGTTTTATTTACCATACATGGTTTATTATTATTATTTCATTTAATTTGTCAAAAGAAACGTTGCTTAATTTGATATGTAATTTAGATATTAAGATTGTTTTGTGTATGTTAATTTTGAATAGCGATCCCTATGGATATCAATAGACCAGAAGAATTTATACCCTTATGCATATGTAGTATTTATATGTATTTGTAGACCATCCACATTGATACTGCAATAAGAAGATCAGAAATGTGATTTGCATTGAAGATATTATTGCATGCGTTGCATGCATCTCCATTCATGTAATGGTAGAAAAATACATACATTCGATATTGCATTTAGAGAAAATCTTCAAGAGTTTTATGTGTGTTGCGGGTAATTTGATAGGGCTTTTAAAAGCCGTAAAGAGTCGAGGCTCTCCTCATCGTCGTCTCATTAAGCGCTCTTCCTTTTGCTTGTTGATATTTTCAATGTAATTTTGTTGGTAATCGGGTGAATGAAATGTGCGTGTGCGTTCGCTAAGTGCACAATTAGTTTCATTCACGGAATACCTAAGGAAGCAATGCAGTGCATGAGGCCAGGTTTCCAGTTCAAGTTCTTCTAGTTCCAGTTCTTCGGGATCGGACGTGTGGGCCGATCTGGATCCGTATCAGGACGCGATCGTCGATGATTTTCTTTTCTCTCGTTTTTCTTCAAATGTGCAGTGAATGCTCGGCATTTGCGCAAACGTTTGGAAATAGAGAAAAGTTATAATTCATTATTTATACGAGAGAGGTCGGCAACCTATGACCCGTAGGTCAGTGGGGGATGTATTGAATTTCACTAAAATCTATTGTCTTTATGAACATCGATGTAAATACATACAAGGTTACATACGAGGATAATTTAATAGTACAAAATATACTTACAGAACACATATATTTTCGTAAATTTAACATTGTTCGGTTTCTTCTTTAATATTCACCAAATCATAAAATATCTTGTAAGAAGATGCAATGTTATTGTTCTGCTCTAGAAACTTTTTGATTTATCGTAAAATATAAAATTTGTATATAACTTTTCTCTCTTAATAATCAATTTTATGTTTGTTATAAAATTTGAATCACGAGTTACAATAAACTATTTATTGGTTATAAACAATGATTGAGAATTATGCGGGACTATCTTCTCTCTTAACTGTCAGATGCGAAGTTATCTATTGTTAAATGTATATACTTGGATTATATTAACGTTATTTAAGGGACTACAATTTTTGTGTTCCTATAACTTCGTAACCAAATTTGAGAATTATATGGCAATAAAATTGCTTAGAATGGAAAGTCAATTTTTTCAATAGTTATAACTTTTATTGCAACAACAACTACAAGAGAAAATATAAAGTAAATACACCCATATTTTGTTATACGGCCGCTCTTTATACGGCATTTCGCTATAACGGCCCTCTTCAATTAAGGCACGTTTTCGATTTACGGCCTAGAATGTTTCGCTATAACGGCATTTTTTTTCCATGTCGATATATCTACATGTTGCCAATCTTGCGCAAGCGCAATAATTATTCCTTATACGGCTTTTCGCTTTGCGGCCAAGTTTCGTGGAACGTATCTAGGCCGTAAAGCGAGGTATGGGTGTATAATAGAAATACAAAGAAAATAAAAAGAAAATATAATTGCTGGTATTTCTGCCCAATTTCTTTTTTTTATTGTATTAAGTTTATTTATTGCAATATTTTATTATTAAAAGTGCTAAAATCAAAAAAAGAAATATCAAAAATCATATTTATCAAAATTACGATTTAAAATGTGAATCTTATTCAATTTCGATCATTAATATTTAAATTTCGCAATAAATTTTTTTTTTTGTACGTGATTTAAATCGAACATTCAACAAAAGATTCATGTGAAATTGAATATTTGTATTATAGCTGTGAAAGTAAAGTTTAACTCCGATTTTAAAATTACTAAATTAATAATAATAAGACTTATTACAACAGATACAATCAGAAAAAAAATTACAAAATATATTAATACAAAAATATTATAACAAAACCAAAAAAGAAAACAACTGCTACATTTTTCACAAAGAACGACTAACAAAATTGTAGTCTTTTAACAAATTAGTAAAATATTTTTTATAAATGTAGATTTTTTTAAAAATATTTCAGTGCGTTTGTCGAATCTTTTTACTGAAAAGTTGAAAATTATATTACAAGTTAATACTGCTTTAAATAATCCTGAAATCCTGAAGAAGATTGTGGACGGCGGCCAATGGGTGGGCTGCCGTTTATTTGACGAGCGTCGAGTGGAAAAAATATCACTCATTAATATTTGACTGCAATCTGCTTTCAATTGCGTTTAAGAGGATTGTAAATATTATTCCCCATGTGCCTTGAGACAGTGTGGAAAAGTGGAAAGAGGATGAAACGATAATACACTCGAGATGCGAGAGAAGGAGACGGCATCTTAAGAAGGAAGGACTCTCAGAAGAGGGACTTTCATCGCTCTTACGAAAATATTTATTAACCATTATTTATTATCATCACGAGGCTAATTACACAGGCATCTTACCCCGATCGCTATCAATTTTAATCATTTTATTACGTCGATAATTTGTGCGAATTCATTCAGTCATGGTATTTGCAAACAAGCAACGAAAAAAAGTAATGAACGGGTAAAGGAATAAACGAATCTTCGATTACATTATTCAACGATTGACGCAACGAGCTGTAAATTTCAATTAATTGAGAGTTTCCTTTAAGGAAAATGCGAAATGGCGGAGGGAGGGAGGGTTTAAAAATGATTTGCATTGCATCGAAAATAAACGCTGCGGGGCGACCGCACCGCGCTTTGCGTTCATCTTTCTCTCTTCCTTATGGCTGGGAAATCAATTAAAATAATGGAAAAGGAAAGAGCGATCCGCGTCCAGCCGGGCCCCGGCAACGATCCCCACTAATTTAGTGTTATCGTTCGGCATTAGAGAAATCCGACGTTAGGATTTTCATATTGACACATAAATTTGCGCGTAACGGCGCTCTTTGGACGGATGCCGTTCCATTAATTAATATCGCAATCGTGAAACCGGCCCCCTCTTGCTTGCACTCCGAAGAATCCTCTTACGGACGTAATGGACATCCGCGAAGAACACTTACGCGCCTGGCGCCATTGCGATTGTTTCATAGCCATTGCCATTGTTTCACGGTCTACTACTATTCACGCCTACTACGCTTTGGTTCCATCATTGCTTATGCCAATCTAACAATTCTTAAGTTTATTCAACATTACATTGTATGAAATAACGCGAATACATTACATTTTTATCTTCGATGATCCTGCTGTACTATCCGTAGTACAATTTTTAAGTCTATTCACAATACAATGTATAAAATAAGTAAATGGAAACAGTGTTCTAGACTTCCTTCAACGACATTGCTTTATGGGCAGTACATTTGTTCAGTCTGTTCCACAATACAATGTACAAAATAAGTATATGGAAAATGTATTTCAGACTTCTTTCAACGACATTGCTTTACGGGCAGTACATTTACTAAGTCTGTTCACAATACAATATATAAAATAAGTAGTTGAAAAATGTATTTCAGACCTCCTTCAGCGGCATTGCTATACGGGCAGTACATTTGTTAAGTCTGTTCCACAATATAATGTACAAAATAAGTAGATGGAAACTGTGGTCTAGACTTTCTTCGACAACATTGTTTTATGGACAGTATATTTACTAAGTCTGTTTCACAATACAATATACAAAATAAGTATTTGGAAAATGTATTTCAGACTTCCTTCAACGACATTGCTTTAGGGGCAGTACATTTATTAAGTCTGTTCCACAATACAATGTACAAAATAAGTAGATGGAAAATGTATTTTAGACTTCCTACAAC
>JAFMTC010000994.1:376923-388677 GCA_018845635.1 Nicrophorus orbicollis
TTCAACGACATTGCTTTAGGGGCAGTACCTTTATTAAGTCTGTTTCACAATACAATGTACAAAATAAGTATTTGGAAAATGTATTTCAGACTTCCTTCAACAACATTGCTTTACGGGTACCTTTATTAAGTCTGTTTCACAATACAATGTACAAAATAAGTATTTGGAAAATGTATTTCAGACTTCCTACAACGACATTGCTTTATGGGCAGTACATTTATTAAGTCTGTTCCACAATACAATGTACAAAATAAGTATAAGGAAAATGTATTTCAGACTTCCTTCAATGACATTACTTTACGGGCAGTATATTTATTAAGTCTGTTTCACAATACAATGTACAAAATAAGTATTTGGAAAATGTATTTCAGACTTCATTCAATGACATTACTTTACGGGCAGTACATTTATTAAGTCTGTTTCACAATACAATGTACAAAATAAGTATTTGGAAAATGTATTTCAGACTTCCTTCAACGACATTGCTTTACGTTCAGTACATTTATTAAGTCTGTTCCACAATACAATTTGCAAAATAAGTATAAGGAAAATGTATTTCAGACTTCCTTCAACGACATTGCTTTAGGGGCAGTACATTTATTAAGTCTGTTCCACAATACAATTTACAAAATAAGTATAAGGAAAATGTATTTCAGACTTCTTTCAACGACATTGCTTTAGGGGCAGTACATTTATTAAGTCTGTTCCACAATACAATGTACAAAATAAGTAGATGGAAACTGTGTTCTAGACTTCCTTCAACGACATTGTTTTATGGACAGTACATTTACTAAGACTGTTCCACAATACAATTTACAAAATAAGTAGATGGAAAATGTATTTCAGATTTCCTTCAACGACATTGCTTTACGTTCAGTACATTTATTAAGTCTGTTCCACAATACAATGTACAAAATAAGTAGATGGAAAATGTTTTCGAGATTTCCTTCAACAACAAATCTTTAGTGATAATAGATAGTACATTTCTTAAGTATGTTTTACAATACAATTTACATAATAATTATTTTAAATATTAATTACAATTATCTATTATTGAAAAAAGTAATAGTAAACGTAGATCTCTATATATATTCTTGAAATAAATAAAAATGTTGGCATCTTTAAAAAAGATATAAATTTAATTTTGTAGTTACAAACTTGAACAGATTTAGTGTATAAAATTTATTTTGAAATAGATATATTAGTAGTAATTTTATAATTGTAAATATGCTGTTACATCATTTTTTGTTATTTGCATTCATTATGTTTCAAAAAATATAAATTTATATGAGTCTATGTTATTCTTATACTTAATTAAGATTAATCATCTTAATTTAAATTATTTACTTTGAAAATGATGTTTTTAGAAATTATTTAAAAGAAGGATTAGTTATTGACCGAAAATGTTCTATGATCAAAACACAAACATATTTTAACTGTAATTATATATATTATCTGAAATTATTATCAATGTAATTTACATTTAGAAAGAACTATTATAAATGCAAATATATATAAAATATAAATGCAAATAAACATCAGTTGTTTTATTAATTATATTCGTTTAATTAGTTCTTTATAAATTATTGTTAATTATGTTAACTACCTTTATCATATATTCCATTGTAATTTTCTCATTGACTACGGTTTATAATGAGGTAATCAATACACTGCCCTACCTTAGCATGTGCCATTATTTTGCGTCTTCAACAAATCAATCTAAACAAGGATTACGTAATTCAATTATAAAGCAGACTGAAAAAAAATATGGTGGGAAAATATCTTGAATGATTCTAATACACTTTTAATAAACTTTCAATACTAATTATATTAATAGTATATATTTAAATATGTGTGATATAACAAAAATAGGCATTAAAATTTTATGCTACGAATCTTCAAAATCAAATTCTTATTTTGATTTTACGTAAATTTGCTTATAAAATCTTCAACTGAAAAAAAAACAAATATTAAAAGAAAATTGTTATATTTTGTTACGAAAAAAAATTGGAGAAAATCGCTAAAACACGAATCATCGTGAATCGTCACGAAGAATCATCTCATATTTTAGAAACAAATTATCAAAATCAAAAACTTATTTTGAGTTTACCTAAAATCAACCCTGAGCTTTGTAAGTCTTCAACTTAAAAATAAATGAATTTAGGAAAAAAACGTTTTACTTTGTTACAGAAACACGAAAAAATGGGATAATATCCTTTTATTTTGTTAAGAAAACACCAAAAACATTAGGAGAAAATCGCGTTATTTTGTTACTAAACACAAATCCTCGTGAATCGTCAAGAAAAATCAGCTTCGACTGAAACTAATCAACAAAAATTTTATATGTAGTTATAATACATTATTTTATTTGTGTACTATAATAAAATTTGCCATGAAAATTTTACTAAATTTATACTACGAATCTTCAAAATCAAATTATTATTTTGATTCTACGTAAATTTGTTGTGAGCTTTGTAAGTCTTCAACTGAAAAAAAAAACAAATATTAGAGGAAAATTGTTATATTTTGTTACGAAAACACTGAAAATAGGATAAAATCGTTTTATTTTGCTACTAAAACTCGAATCATCGTGAATCATCACGAAGAATCATTTTCAACTGAAACTGATCAACATAACAAAAAAAATGATATACTGGTATATTAAAAAAATATATTTTAGAAACAAATCATCAAAATCAAATACTTATTTTGATTTTACCTAAAATCAACCCTGAGCTTTGTAAGTCTCCAACTTAAAAATAAATGAATTTAGGAGAAAATTGTTTTACTTTGTTACAGAAACACGAAAAAATATAATATCCTTTAATTTTGTTAAGAAAACTCCAAAAAAATAGGAGAAAATCACGTTATTTTGTTACTAAAACACAAATCCTCGTGAATCGTCAAGAAGAATCAACTTCGACTGAAACTGATCAACAAAACATTTATATATAGGTATAATATATTATTTTATTTGTATACTATAATAAAATTTGGCATGAAAATTTTACTAAATTTATACAACGAATCTTCAAAATCAAATTCTTATTTTGATTTTAAGTAAATTTGCTATGAGCTTTGTAAGTCTTCAACTGAAAAAAAAACAAATATTAGAGGAAAATTGTTATATTTTTTTACGAAAACACTAAAAATTGGATAAAATCGTTTTATTATGCTACTAAAACATGAATCATCGTGAATCATCTTCAACTGAAACTGTTCAACGTAACAAAATAAGCTTTGTAAGTTCATAACTTACAAAAATAGGAGAAAAATCGTTTTATTTTGTTACAGAAACACCAAAAAAATAAGATTGTATCCTTTTATTTTGTTAAGAAAACACCAAAAAATTAGGAGAAAATTGCTTTATTTTGTTACTAAAACGCAAATCATTGTTCACTAAGAATCAGCTTCAATATAAATTGGTCAACAATGTTATAACAATTTTAATATTGAAATGACAATAAATTATTTTTGAAACAGATCTTCAAAATCAATTGCTTCTTAAACGTAAATCCGGTCCTGACTTCAAAACTTTTTGAGACAAAAACAACTAGTTTGATTGATCCTCGAATGTTTGTCTTCGCATATCCTCTGGACAGTTCCGAGACGCGTCGTATTTATAAAATGCGACGGTCGGGCTCCCTGAAACCGAATAGTCTGACACGTTTGTAAATAGCCGGACGATCGTGATATGCACATTGTTGCGCTTATGGTTTCACGAATTGCAGAAGGCTCTTCAGACTTTCGTTTCACCGAATACTTTGCATTATTTTGAGCCGCAATGCGATTGAAATATCCAATGAAATACGACATTGTTTCTCCGTTTCTGTGCATATGTCTATGCGTGCGTTACTTGCTCTTATTATTTCTTTTTCTCTCATTTCCTCTGCTCTCTTTGCCTGCAGTTTGCAGAGTTTCTTTTCCTCATTGCCGCCGTACCTATATTATTTATGGGCGCAAATCGACGGCTAACGTTTTCTCGTTATCTGGACTTAAATCAACTCGAATTTATGGCGAAGCAGGTTGCCTCGGCAAATAATTAGCGAATAGTAAATACAAGTAATAATGAAATGTGTCGGAATTCCGGTGCGATTGTGCGCGTACGAAATTGTGAAACGAACGCAACACGTAATGAATGCACTGCATTTGCAATTGCGGCCGAGTTATTATTAATGCGCGATTTGTTTATTGTGCGATTTGCATACGTACGACATTCGTTTCTCTTTTTTTTTCCAATATTATTATCCTGTAAATCCCAAAGGCCGTTCGTTCCTATTGTTTCATTTTCTTTCATCTCTATTTTCTTTCATGTTTTACCTTTCCGTTGCTCTCGGTCACTTGACTCTTAAACGCATTGAAATATACTTACTTTGCAAGTGCGATCAGCTGTCCGTCGAGAGGTTGATAATTGCGAGTTCGCGTTTGGGAGATGGTGCTTTCGAAGATCGTATTAATGTTGGCTGGATTAATTAAAACGTCGCGGATGCAGTTGGACAGGCGTGAGTGAGCTTGCCGATTACTTGGGAATTGCGGAAAAATACTTAAATAATTTAATACCGTTGGCGCCTGTGCTTGTTTTGTTGTCTGCTTTTTATACTTTTTCTGCTTTCTTAGGGAAACCTGTTTCCCTATTAGCTGACAACTTGAGCACCTTCTGTTATGTTTTGTATTTGTATAATTAAGATTCTTGCAAATTCAATTATATATATATAATATATTCATTTATGTTATTTGGCTTCTACGTGAAATATAATCTTATAATGAAGGTGAACAATGAACCTTGAATGATCAACTAAACATATTACTCAAATATTGTCCTTTTTTTACTACTAAAATTTTCATTTTGTTACATGAAGTTTGTTTAAATAATATCATATAATTTATTGGCTAGTAAAAAAAAACAACATAATATTCTAAATATAAATAAATAATAGGAACATGAATAAGGTAATTAAAAATAAATACAAATACACCCATACCTCGCTATACGGCCGCTTTTTATACGGCATTTCGATATAACGGCCCTCTTCAATTAAGGCACGTTTTCAATTTACGGCCTAAAATGTCTCGCTATAACGGCAATTTTTTTTTCCATGTCGATATATCTACACATTGCCAATCTTGCGCAATAATTGATTCCTTATACGGTTTTTCGCTTTGCGGCCAAGTTTCGTGGAACGTAAGCTGGGAATGGGTGTAAAAAAATTCTAAATAAATAAATGGCTATCGACTTTGGTCTTTCCGCCAAATTTATTTATCCATTTTTCTGGAAACTTCATGATTCATAAAGCTTCTGGTCTTTATCAACAAATAACTGACCAAACTTTTCTTTGAATGAAAAAAAAAATCAGATCTGATTTGCTTTGAAACCAATTTTGACAAGTGCATTTTCTTAAGCAATCAAAATCATAAACATCACAATTTTTTGTGAAATTCAGTAACTTTATTTGATGAAAAAAATAAGTAAAATTCGTTGAAAATAAACATTTTTAATAGGGAAAAAAATGACATTCATGGATATCCTTCAAAACATGCATACAGCTATTTGTGAAAACTGAATATACAAGTTTTCAATACATTTAATTAATAACATTTATTAAATATAACTAAAAAATATATAAAAGTCAATACAAAAGCAATAAAGAAAACAAAAATTGCAGCAAAGGGCTATAGAGTCATTTAAAGTCTTTTTTTTAGAAAATTAAACTATTCTTTCTGTAATAATTTTTCTTTTTGGTATTAAAATTATTGTTTTTTTTTCTGAAACAATCTATATCACAAACTTCACAAAGCTTTTTGGAATATTTACGGAAATAAAACACAAAAAATCAATTTTGCACTAGAATTTATCATAAACTAAAAGCTGCAAATAATAAAATGTATAATTTATATTTTGTGTTTGAAAAAGTATCTTTATTGAAACGTTTGTTATAGTTGGAGTTAAATTTGTGTTAAATAATATTACAACTTCAGTTTTTGTACTTGTACTAATTACTTATAAAACAAAGGTAATAATCAAGATTGTTAGAAAAGCGTTGATAAATTGTTATAGCTTTGTTTCGAACAGTTTATCCTTTATATCATTCTCACAAACTCATCTTTCAAATTCTTAAATGCATTATTTTTCTATTATATCTATTTAAACATATACGTTGAAAAGAACACTCTCAAATTTCTTTTTCAAATAAAGTATCACTTTACTAATAACAGGATTTATACAAAAGCGTTATGTAATAAAAATAGTTTTGTTTTCAACATCTTTTCATGAAAGATGAAAGTAATCAAATATACTTTTTTATATTAGAACTGAAAGACATTTGTCTTAAACAGATTAGTATTTACATAACTTAAATTTTGTACTTCCAAAATATTGTTTGGAACTTCATGTTCTTTTAGGAAGTAAACATAATTAATTGATATTCTATTTTAATAATAACAATATTTATTGCAACAATAATTACAAAAAATAACAAATGAAAGTGCAAAAAATAATATAAAATTCTATTGCTGTAAAGGGTCTTTCTGCCTTGAAAAACATTTTATTTTTGATAATTTACAAAAGTTTATGTACAGTTCTACCAAAGACAATATATGTAGAATATATGTTCAGTTTCTTTAATAATAATAATCTTTACCAAGGGCTATAGACCTTTGATTGATGAACGATCCACTTAGTGACACAGTTAATTCTTAATACACATTAAACATAAAAAAATCTATAAAAAAGTGTGAAACGGAAATTTCCATATTTTATTATAATAATTAATTAAAGTATTATAAATTAATTATTTATAACTTTTGCTTTAATTTTACTCAATCAAGTTTATTAATCTGAGAACTATCAATATAAATGTTAACTATATTTGAAAATATGTGTTGCTATTAAATTCGTAATAAATAATGATATTTTGTATTTGATAATTTATACAAAAGTTGATTTAAAATTTTACCAAAAATAATGAATATATTTGTAAAAGTAAAGTTTGTTTATACAATACTAAATATTATTATTTCAACATCTTTATTGGTCCAAAGGGCTAACGACCAACGTCTTTCTGCCCAGAGAGTATAAAGTTTATAACTTACAAAAAATAAACATTCTAAGAAAATTCCAAATAAAAATTGTCATATTTCTAATAAATTTAAAATTAAACCCCTTCTCTCTCAATGCCGGAACCCTGTTCTGAAAAGTCTCTCCGTATGGGAGTGTACCACCCTACGTATCCTCACCAGGATCCGCTATCCAAAAAACCCGCTCCATAACCCTCTGATTGACCACCTCTATTCCAAAACCAAAGTTGTTCCTATCCTCGATAGATACCTTTCCCTTAGATTCAACTCAAAATACTCCAATTTAACCACTCTCTCTCCAAATTTTGTATCCCTCGAAATCCATCAACCCCTCCTAAATATAAGTATCCCAAACATACCCTATTCCAGTATCTATTATCTCTATAATTATATCCCTCGCCTTTCCCAAATGCTGCCTTTTTTTGTATAATGTTTTTTTTTTATCTCCTTCTTGTACATTTAGTTTCTACCTTGTATATTATATTAATGGGCGGAAAGACTAATGGTCGATAGCCCTTTGGCCAGCCTTTTCTTTCTGCTATTATTATGTTTGCTTTTATGTTTAGAATTATATTTTGTTTTTATAATTGGGTAATAAATAATATTATATTATTGTAAAATTAAATTAAAAATATAAATTATTAAATGTGTGTCTTTGGTAATATTATAAATAAATTGTTTTAATTTTAAGTCAGTCAAATTAAGTTTGTTACTTTCAGAACTGTACATGTTATCTATTATTATTGCTGTTAAAAATATATTTTCAATTTTAGTTATAAACTTAGATTGTAGTTGGGGTTATTTAATAATAGAAAAATGAAGGTATGAAAAGACCGCCCACCTTGTTGAGCGCTGGGCATGAAGAAGGAAGGTGCGTGCGGTTTTCTGTGCATAAATAAAAGGGGGCGCGTACTTTGCGCCCAGGTTTTACGGTTGCACGTGGGCCTGAACAACGACACCACCGAATCAAATGAAATTTACACCGTCCAGACGTTGGAACACCATAAAAGCTAGACACCATAAAACAGAGCGCAATCTGCGGAATAGATACGTCCGAAGAAGGGAAAATATAGAATTTGCCTTCAGCAACACCAGCTAACAGCAGCAGCAGCAGCAGCAAATAATTAAATCATCGACTTTTACTTTACCTGCCGGACCTCAACAGGTCCACGTCCATATTCATGCGACTTCATTATCATATCGGGTTCTTATTATATTTATTTATGGACTACTTACCTCGCGAAATAAACTCGCGCTTATCTGCTGACGCCGTGTCTCCCAGGGGTAATATGAATTATGGAATGTGCGGATATTGCGATTTTTCAATATTTCCCCCACAGACATTGCTCGTAAAACACACCAACCAACGAGATTATCTGTATTTGTTGCTTGGTCTATCCTAATACCGAGAACTGCGGCCCGCTCTAATCCACATCCAGCACTCCATCACCGTTTCATAAAACGAATTAAATCATACGCGATAAAGAGCCGATATCTGCTTGTTATACCTACCTACCTACCTCAAATGCATTTCAATAATTCAGAAACCAACGGATCCATAAAACTTATCACATCATTAAATTAATCGCAGCAATAAATATCCGGTGGACGATCGACCGATCGTTTTATTTGATTCGATTCTTTATGATTGATACTCTTCGATCGAGTTTTGTGGATTCTTCGCTTAACTGCCGCTTTTGATACAACTCCACGGACCGGCAATTAATTCCTTTTACGATCCAACAGGATCTCCGGCAGAGATAGGAGATGACCACTCCGATTGGAAACTGTGGTGCGTTACGGGGAAGGCATTTCTTTCTCGCTGCGCACGAATTCCGTTCTAATGGTGACCGCATTCCCATATCGGCCTTTATGACAATTCGAATCCAACGTAAATCACACTCAATCCACGGCTTAAGCAACAGCAATTAAAGTTGATTTCGGTAATTATCGGACGTGCGCATTAATCTTTGAAATTTACGCCATAAAAGGCTGATTAAAAGATTATCCTGGAAACACTTCATAAATCACCCCAGAGCGTAACACCTCACTCCATAAGTTCATAGGATGGTATATAGATGGCACCTCTATCGACAAATCTATATGATTTTTAAGAATTACCAACCTTCAGACGATGTGCGTCAAAATTTAAAGGCGATCAGACATTTAGTTCACAAGTTACAGTAATTTTAGTGTCGCTACTTTTGTAACTTTCAAAACAATGGAAAAATCTGAAAAAAAATACAATATATTTTATTGGCCAGTTATAAAAACAAAATATAAATCAAACATGATAATAATAAAAAGAAAAATTGGCCGAAGGGCTATCGACCATTGGTATTTCCGCCCATGAATACTTTGTACAATGTAGAAACTAAATGTACAAGAAGTAGTTAACAAAATCATTATATAAAAAAGCAGCCTCTTGGAAATGAAGAGACATAATGATAAGGATAATAGATACTAGACTAGAGTTTGTATGGGAAGTTTGTATGGAATACCTATATGTAGGAGTGGTTGATAGATCTCGAGGGAAACAAAATTTGGAAAGAGAGGTATCTATTGAGGAATGGAACAAATTTGGTTTTAGAATAGAGGTGAAAAATCTGAATTTAGTGTGTTGATAAAAAAAAGCTTTTTGATAGGAAAACATACAAGAAGCAAGTGTTCCTTTCTCCGTCGAGACAAATAGTAAAGAAGCGATGAAGAAGTGATTGCCTAAACTGAAGCGTATTTTGAGGCCAATAATAAATCGTTCTACAAGAACATTATCGAAATGTTAGAGAAGCGTTGGAATGAATGCATCACTCTTGAATGAATATTGCTCAAAAGTTGTTGTTTTATTAGTCATCCTACAAACTTATTGAGTGAAGTGTTAGAAAGTTAAAGTCTTCCTCTCTTCTCTTCCACCAGTCGGTAAATTGCTTGATGAATTGCGAGGTAGAAAGGAAATTAATGAGACTGATCTGTATTTATGTACTGTCTGTTGATTTTCTGAAGAATCGAAAGATTAACATGTATACATTTTCATTACATAAATTTTCCTAGCGGCATTAAAATTCTTGCGACAGAGCTTACCTTACTTACCGTCTCGCATCTGCCATTGCGAAACACTTCTTCGGTTCTTCGGATGGAAGAAAAATACGGAAGAATTTATTGCAAATATTTAAACTTTCACATACAGAAAACACCTGAAATAATCATTAAATATTCAAGTTCCATATTTATTACTTAGTTACATAGTTAATAGACATAATTTAATTAATTCGTCTATTAAAAGTAAATAAACATTAACATTTTATTTATTTCAACTTAAGCACGAGTTATATAAGAGTATTTTCAATCATATTTTGTAATAACGAAATTTATTATTTAGAGATTTGTTAAAGTAAATTCGTAAATTAATAGTTGTTAATGCCTCTAATTCTAATTAATGTTATCTTAATTTTACAAATCTTAAGTTGTTATTAAATTGACAATCTCGTAAATCAGTTTTATATCCTCAGCACAATTAGGTTACAACTTGAAAATTACTCAAATGGATAATCATAATAGGATTATAATAGTTCTTTACGTAAACAATTTATATGTTTTAAATATTTTGTTCTTTATGCTTAAGTTAAGTACTTATTACACATTAAGTGAATATAATTATAGAATCTTCATGCATAATTTATGTGTTTAAATATTGTATTCTTGTTAATTAAGTTAAAATATTATCAAGTTAACCAAGGTCTGAATCCAAATTTAATAATGTAATTTTATATTTCTAATATTGACTATTTTTGTTTGGAATTTTAATTGAATTTTTCTTTTTCTTCATTAAAAATTAAATAGTTTTTGTAGAATTCATTAATTTCTTTTTTTGTATGATTTTTTTATATGAATGTTATAAATTTATATTATCTGGTTTTGAACCAATAATTATGTGTAAATACATAAATATATTATTAATTGATCACAATTTTAGTAACTTCATCAGAGAACGTAACATTATATTTGAAGCCCTAATCTTACCACTATTTGATGATCCTAAATTGTTATTATACCCTACTTGACAGGGTTATAGACCAAAAATAACATACCTAGATTTATTGGATTGCATAATATAAAACATTGAAAAATACTGGATATTTTGAATATTATTATATAAAATAAAGATTGTAATCTTACATATAAAACTGCTTCATATTTATTGGCAGAAATGCGAATAATTAAATCAATATGAAGTGCCTTTCATAAACCCAGCGTTTATCTTAAGGTAATATTTATTGATTTGTATATTTTATCAGATATGTTAATTTTATAAGCAACTGGTCTGTAAATTGGATAATAAATAATAGTTTTATTACTATAAGTGAAAATATATAAAGAAAATCAAGTTTAATAAACTACTAAAATGTTAATAATAATATTTTAGATCAGTGCCAAGATTGGCAATGTTAAAAATAATAACAAGAATTATATACATGTTTAATAATATAATAAATAAAATACATAAATCAATTAGTAATAGCCATGGCACAGATATGCAACTAATGACTTAAATCTGTTAGAATATATTTTTTTTGTATATCATTTATTTTATTCACAAATAGGACATTAAGCAAATTTGTTGGAGGTACAATTGTCATGTAGATGGGGAACTCAACAGTATCCATCTATAAAAATTAACTTATA
>JAFMTC010000994.1:391261-421350 GCA_018845635.1 Nicrophorus orbicollis
AAGAGTCGGCAGCAAATCCTCGTTTTCTGCTCTCTCGTGCATTCCGTTTTGGAAGTCGGCCGAAACGCGTGGGAGAATCCCACAAAGGTAGCTCTAGCTACTAGCAACGGATCGTACTATAAATTTCCCCTCGGAGGAGAGCACTTCAGACTTGTTTTCGCGCCGAATTCACACTTATTCCGCGAACCTCGCAGGTCGACAACACCGAAATCACTTTCGCATAGGAAAAGCTCTTGCTTGTTATTATTTGTTTACTTTCGCGTTAAATATCCTGCTTGGCTATTTCCTGCAAATAAAACTAATGTTTATGTATGCCATAACGCAGCGTTACAATGAGATGAAATTTAAGTAAATATAGTAAATCATCAAGTAAATCGTAACAAAGATAATTTAAAGTAAAATACAAAATTTGTGCAAAAATAATTACACCCATACAGCCGCTCTTTATACGGCATTTCGCTATAACGGCCCTCTTCAATTAAGGCACGTTTTCGATTTACGGCCTAAAATGCTTCGCTATAACGGCAAAAGAAACTTTTCCATGTCGATTATCTACATTGCCAATCTTGCGCAAGCGCAATAATAGATTCCTTGTACGGCTTTTCGCTTTGCGGCCAAGTTTCGTGGAACGTATCTAGGCCGTAAAGCGAGGTATGAATTAATTAATTACATTTGTAAATTTTACATTAATTAACAAAGTGATTTATCAAATATTTGTTCAATTTTGACACTAAATTGCAGGATAACTATCAATCAAATCTACAAGTACTTGTATATTAAAGTCTGAACAATAGACTGTAATTAGAGTATTTAATAATCAAATTAGCGTTTTTGGTTCTCGAGTGTATATAACTAAAAAGTGAAGACACTGCTTTTTAAAATATTTAAAAATATTTATTCAACTTTGAGAGCCAATTATTGGAATACGGCACTAGCTACAAATCTGTATGTACATTCATATTGAAGCCTGAACATTTAGCTTTCATTAGGGTGATCAACTAATAAATTATTTTAATCGATTGTCGAGTTATACACCAAAACCTTAAGTCACGTTTTGTTTCAACTTTGGGAGAAAATTACAGGAAAGCAGTGCTAGTTACAAATCTAGAGGTAATTGCATATTGAAGCCTGAATATTTGACTTTCATGAAGAAAGTACTAATACGTAAATATATCATGATTATTAACGAGTTATGCAGTAAAACGTGAAAACACTGGTTATTCGAATATTAAAAAAATGTTGTAAAGGTGCACAATGAAAAGGATTAAAGCTTAAAGAAATTCTTGGAAGTAGAAATAGCTGAATGCTTGGAAAATTCCATAATCAATTTCATTCCGACAGTTAATTTGTTACAAAAAATAAAACTTAAATCAAAACAGGAATGAAAATAATTACGACTGAATGGGACGAGATGGCGTCAATGTGAGAATAAGAATTCGTTTACAGTTAAATGAAAAATAACAAAAACGAAACAACTACAACAAAACAAAACAAAACAAAACAAAAAGAACACACAAAGATTCTTCGGTCGAATCAAGAGGAAGTTGGCGTTTAATTAGAGAATTAGTATTCGATTATACTTTTCGTTCGGTCGCTTTTGAATTCCAATTCGAATCCCGGCTTGATTGTAATTTAAGTAACTGCTAGGTGAATTAGGTAAAATCACTTGAATCGAACACGGTTTCGTTTTTAAGCGGTTTCTCGGGTAGCGAAAGACAGAGAGAGACAGAAATTAAAGGGAAAAGCAAAGAAATGCAACCGGTTCTAATTAACGCGCGCGTTTCTTGCCTCTCCACCGTCTCTGGCTAATTCTTCTTCCTGCTCACACCGCGCACTTTTGTTGTACAATGTGTTCTGGTTCGGTTCCAAATGGAAGCCTTGTCGGAGATGCGGATTAATGGCTTCAGCTGAACGAGGCTCGCACCTTGGGGCTTGCTTTAAATCTTCGATAGATTTACTTATTTGCGTTGCATCGATAGAGTTTTAGAAATGCTGTTTTCCATTTCATAAATAGAATTGATTTCGTTAAGATATACTAGATGTTTGATCTGGAATATAACTTATTGAAATTCCTGCTTTGCCATCCGGAGAGCAACATTAAGTGTATATCGTTCTTTGCTTTCAATAATTTAGAAATTCAAATTTCTGTTCGTTACGGTGGAGATGAAACAAGAAACAAGTAGAAGGAAGGGAATCTTCTTAGCATAATACAAATATAAAGTGTGTAATTTAATACAGACGAGATCGGTGCGTGGGCATCATCCTATACCTAAACATGTATACAAGCGTACCGGTAATTTCCTGAATTGGTGTAAATCAATTCGCCAATTTGCTGCACACAATGTTGAGAGCGCAGGATAAGCTATAGCCACGTTAGCAAAGAGCAGTTGGCTGAAAACCAATTTGGTGAGCCGTGCGGGAAATAATCTGCTTAATTGATACTACTGCCACTGAATGTCTCATATTTACAAACGTTTCAATTCAATTGCGTCACTTCAAGTGTAATAATTATTGCTAAAATATTGCTTGATTATTATGGGACACAAATATATTGCATGGTATAATATCTATTAATGCAGCAACAAATTCTAATAACTTGTCTCAACAACAAAACTAATATTTGAAATTATTCAGCAATAATTATTTACAATTGAATTACAAACAACTGTTACTTCAATTCGGATTTAATCATTTATTTTACCAGTAATTGTTTACAAATACTATATAACATTAATAAATTGTAAAAAGTAAAAGTTTTATTTTGAAATGGTCTCGAAGCTATATAAAATAATCAATCATATTTCTCTATTAAAAAATACGAATTAAAACCATATGATAATTCATTGTAATAACTTCGTAGTTTACATTTCTATTACAAACATTAGTTTTTTTTGTAATTCGGTTTTCATAATTTCTTTTAACAGTAAGTGTTTACAAATACAGTGGTACCCCGATATACGAGTGCCCTAATATACGAGTGTTTTGAGATACGAGCCACCGAGCGAGCGATATTTTACTTTGAGATGAGAGTAAGATTTGAGATACGAGGAATCGCACACTAGACCGCTGCACACGACACCGGATCGCATGTTGGTGTCTAGCACTTTGCTTTGAGATACGAGCAAGGTTACGGAACGAATTAAACTCGTATGTCGAGGTACAACTGTATTATATAAAATGTACAAATAATAAATTATAAGAAGTAAAAACCTTACCTTGATATAGACTTTGAACTATAAATAAAAATCTATAACATTTGTCTATCATAAAGTTATATGAAATACGGATTAAAACCATACGGAAATCCTTTAAAATAACTAAGTAATTCAGTTTTAAAAATTTCTCATAATTATTATTTCTAACAAAATATAATTATTTATTACTTTAGACTGGAGTCTTTTCATGAATATTATAGTTATATATTATTATAGAAAATGTAAAAGTAATGAATCGTGTAATGTTATAAGAAGATTTTCTTGAAATAGACGGGTTTCTAAATTATAACGCTATTCAATAATGTTTATCTGTAACACGATTATGTAAAATATAGATTAAAACCATAACTTCGAGCTTAACCGGCATCTAACAAGATATGTAAATGGTTGTTACAAAAACCTAACATACATCAATTCAAATTCATTGAGTTCATGGCACGTTTCTGTAAATTATACCGAAAAGTTACGAGTTTCTAAGTTGATAATTCAATAATAAGTTTAAATTTATCAATCATAACATTTTTACTGTAAAATTACGTATTTAGTATATTCATTTAGTTTATAGTTCGTTTCTATACAATTTATCACAATTTTACGAATTTATAAGTTGATAATTAAATTATATTTTCTAAAATGAAATTTTTTAAAATGTTAATTTTTATATGTTTACTACATAATTACAGATTTTGTAAATAGATGACACGTTCCAATGCATTTATCAAAATTGTAGGAATATCCAAGAGCTGCATCCTAATTCCAAAAATTTTGTTATTAATTTTATTGATATTACTAATTATGATTATTTTTGTTATATGCACCCATACCTTGCTATACGGCACGTTTTCGATTTACGGCCTAAAATGTTTCGCTATAACGGCAAAAAAACTTTTTTATATCCACATGTTTCCAATTATTGCGCAAGCGCAATAATTGATTCCTTCTACGGCTTTTCTCTTTACAGCCAAGTTTCGTAGAACGTATCTAGACCGTAAAGCGATGTATGGGTGTAGTTCTTTTTCACTTTTTATTTTCAATTAATTAGCTTTTATAGAATGCATTTATTTTCATTCTTTTTTCTTAATGATTTTATGTGTAAGTTAAACATTTTGTACAGGCTGCGTAGAAAGACCTCGGTCGTTTGTCCCTTTTGGCCTAATTTGGACCAATAAAGATGTTGAAATAAATCTAAGTTGACAATTAAAAAAAAATTAAGAATAAATTGTTTTTTTATATATAATTTCTTACTTAATTATTATTAATAGTTTCACTTGTTAGTATTTTCTTAATTAACTGCAAAATTACGCAGTTGGTTTAGTAGATTTATTGTTTCTATAAAATTAAGTTATGTTCATTTAACATTTCCATTTATTTATTTATTAATGATGTAATAATTACTTTTAATTATAAAACGTTGCCTTTCTCAGACGACTCAACGATTTGCCGCAAATTGCAAATTATCTGAATTTATTAGTAGAATGGTGTAATCGTAATGGGCTCGACATGTACATAAATACATTGCAAGGTTATGCCATATATTCGAAAACGACTTACATTGAACACACTCTTATTTTATAAAGAATATATTTATGAAAAGAAACATATTCTTCTAATATCAATCAAATTTAATGAAATTTGAATTGAGTTATTAATTATTGTAAGTTAAAGTACTGCCATTTTATTTATGTATAAAATATTTAATAATTGTAATTATTATGGCATTAATTCTGATTTATTGAATTTGTAATAGTCATTCATTTAATAATTGAAAATAATTATGTATAATTTATTATAATAATAATATTTTTTGTAAAAATAATTACAAAAAAATAAAATAAAATTCTATTGCTGCAAAGGGCTATATACTATAGGTCTTTCTTTATGCCCTAATTTATTATATTATCAAGTAATTTAAAGTTAATAAATTATGCAATCATAAATTATTAGTGTTTAAAAGTTATTGTTAGTTGACGTGAAGTAGTAACAATAATCATTTTTATTGTAACAGTGACAAAATATTTCTAATAAAAAATGCTATAGCCCTTTACAACAATAGCATCATATTTTATTTCTTTGTACAGTGGTACCTCGACTTACGAGTTTAATTCGTTCCGTAACATTGCTCTTATGTCAAATTGCTCGTATCTCAAAGCAATTAGTCTGAGGTGGGAGAAACTGTTGGTGTCGTGTGCGATTCCTCGTATCTCAAATCTTGCTCTCATCTCAAAGAAAAATATCGCTCACTTGGCGGCTCGTATCTCAAAACACTTGTATATTTGGGCACTCGTATATCTAGGTAGCACTGTACTTCGTTATTACTATTGTAATTATTACTATTACTTATTACTATTGTAGTTATTGCAATAAATGTTATTATTATTATTTAAAAAAATACTACCTGTTACAAAGGGATATTGGATATGGGACTTTCTGTATTGATATTTCTCCAAAAATAGTCTTGAACTTCAATTCTTCCATTGAATGACATAAATGACAGTGTAATTAATTGTTGAAATAGAAAACATCCCTTTAATGATTTCACTTAATCTCAGTGTGTGTTTGTGCTGTGAGTAAAACGAAACGAATCATAAATTCAAATGCCCAATAAAAATAGGAAAGATTCCTGCGAGACGATACGGAATTTAATTGAGCTCCGTGGAACGGGACAATATTTTTTCGTGAGGGCGCGTTTCGTGGAAAGGAAGGATTCTCATGCATTCACCAGATTCCTCGACTTTTTAACACCGATGGTGATCCAAATTAATTACCTGACTGGAATATTTTTCTTTCCGTCGATCAACGTTTTAATTAAGACCGGCGTGTTCGTTTGGAAATTTGTTGCACAAACTCCGTTTCTTCGCTGCTCCCGAACGTCGATGCGTGGGAGTCGCAAGTTTTCCGTCTTCGATAATTAAACGCCTTTGCTTTCTGATCCGGTTCCGAGTAAAAAGAATATGAAGATGTCTGTGGAATATGATTTTGCTGACCTGTGGGTGGAGGAGACGCCGTGGTCGGATTATAATTACCTTTCAGACGCGAAAGATCAATTATTTACCATTTCCAACGGGAAATGCATTTGTTATTGTATTATTTATTTGTATTCTTTGCTTACTCGTTCATCAATTTATTCACTTATTGCTGCTTCGCCAATTTTTCTCTTCTCTCAGAGTTGTTGTTGATCATTGTAACTGTTGTACTTGGAGCAGATCGCAATTAGATCCAAACTGCCCTCGGATATTTGAAAGAAATGCAGACGAACAATGGGAATCATCCATCCATTCCACCGCCTAATCTGCATTTAATACGTCGCATTCCGGGGATTTACGGCCGCAGCTCCGTGGAATATTTAATTCGCTCATTTGAATACATTGAGCTCTCTGTGCCCTTTTGGTTCCGGGTCAGTTGTTGTACCTTGGGCCACGGAAACAAACAAACAAAATAAAAGAAAGAGTTGCGTAATCAATTTCGTTACAAATTTCATAATACCTTATCGTATCAATTTCACGACCGATGCTGTTGCTTTCCTCCGATCCATTGTTTTCTTTTATTCACTCGATTTTGAATGCACGTGAGAGTCGTATGATTGAACAGATAAATCTAGAAGACTGTGGGCTTTGCATAGGTGAAAGAGCGTTTTGTTTCCTGGCCTGACAACGATAACAACGACAGCACCGACCGGTGACAACAATCGCAGTTTGTTTTCTTTACCGGTTGTCGTTGTTTGTTGTATGCATGTAAACGATATCAAACGAGCGTACAATAGATATTATATTCCTTTCTGCCTTATACACACGTCGCGATCAAATACCCTTTGATATAATATTATTAAATCGAACATGCTTAAGGTGTGGTTCGATATTTCGCCGATGGACGTTGTTGCATCGAGAATATTCGCTTTTTCTTTCTTGCAATTACACTTCCTTCTCACCTGGCTATTCCTCTGTTTGCACAAGGGACACGGTTACATACGATTAATCGCCATTGTTTGCAGATCGATTTTGAAAGACTGTCTCGATTCGTTCGATACGAAACTAATTAATTTGCATTCTTCTGTAGTCGTGATCAAAACAAGGCAGTATCTTCAATCACATAATAGGTATTAAATACATTTGCAATCTATAATCAGACATTAAAAATCTCCGTATCAGAACGTCCTTCACTTAGTATACTCACCAATATTCGCGTTTCCAACAACTCGCTCCATAACCCTCCGAATGACCTCAATTTATATACTAAATGGGTTCCTCTCCTCGATAGATACCTTTCCCGTAAAATTATTTGAAAAGACTCCAATTAATTTATCCCCTTTCGCACGACATGAAACTAATGAATTTGTAAATAATTATTTTTTGCATTCTTCGTTTTTGCATTAATATAAGGCAGTATCTTCAATCACATAATAGGTATTAAATACATTTGCAAACTATAATCAGACATTAAAAATCTCCGTATCAGAACGTCCTTCACTTAGTATCCTCACCAATATTCGCGTTTCCAACAACTCGCTCCATAACCCTCCGAATGACCTAAATTTATATACTGAATGGGTTCCTCTCCTCGATAGATACCTTTCTCGTAAAATTATTTGAAAAGAATCCAATTAATTTATCCTCTTTCGCACGACATGAAACTAATTAATTTGTAAGTAATTATTTTTTGCATTCTTCCTTTTTGCATTAATATAAGGCAGTATCTTCAATCACATAATAGGTATTAAATACATTTGCAAACTATATTAAGATATTGAATCTCTCCGTATCTGAACGTCCTACACTTAGTATCCTCACCAATATTCGCTATTCCAACAACTCGCTCCATAACCCTCCGAATGACCTCAATTTATATATTGAATGGGTTCCTCTCCTCGATAGATACCTTTCCCTTAAAATTATTTGATAAGAGTCCAATTAATTTATCCCCTTTCGCACGACATGAAACCAATTAATTTGCAAATTATTCTTTTTGCATCAAAACAAGGCAGCATGTTCAATCACATAATAGCTATTACATACATTTAGAGACTATAAAAAGATATTGAATCTTTCCATATCAAAACGTCCTGACACATAGGGTGTTCTTACCAAGATTCGCTATCCTAACAATAACCTTCCGAATGACCTCAATTTATACTCCAAAATTGTTCCTTTCTTTGATAGATACCTTCCAATTCAATTTATTTAAAATGTCTCTAATTTATCTTTTCTCTCTAAAATATCTATCTTTCCAAATCCAAATATGTATAAGTATATTATATATATATTTACTATATACATTTACATTATACCAACACCTATTATCCCTATAATTATATTCTTTTTTCTTATAATAATCCAATAGTCTCCTTTTAATTATCAATATTCATAGGCGGTTATGTTTATTTTTATATGTATTTTTTTTAATTACCTTGTTTCTGTTTTTCTTATTTATATTTAGAGTAATACAATTGCAATAAAGGGCTTGGCTATACACTATAGGTTTACTTATTTAGAATATTTTTGTAATTTTTCTGGATGCTGTATATTTTTTTGTCAATTAACTTTTTTATTTCTTGACTTTATTAACACTTTTATTGTTTTCATAATCATCCAATAAGAACTATAGAAATACCTTGCAGAGTACGGCTTCGATTAGTCCGGTTTTGATATAGTCTGGTTTGAAAATTTCCTAACAAACTTAACTTTAATTAATAAAATATAAATAAACTTTATACAAAATTATAATTTTTTTAAACCCAAATAATCGTTCTGTAAAAGTCCTCGATTAATACTGTTTAAAACAGTGCGGCTAATTAATTCAGGTAGATTTCTGTATTCTGGTTTTTACAATTGCAATTAGTGTAAATAATTTAATTATGAATAGATGACTTTCACTGATGTTGCATTATATGTAACATTATATTATAATTATTAACTATTTACACTTTATTTATTGTAATATTTCCTATACAAAAAATGTGTATAGATTAATTTAGAGTAATCCGGTTTTAAAGAGTGCGGAATTGATTATCACTATTGTGGTTTTTACAATTGTAATTAGTGTAAATAACAATATGTGTTTATACATTAATTTACAAATGTCATACTTTTGATTTGATTCTTTGATGATTCTGGTTTAGCATATTTATAGAATCAAATATATCGGGAAATGTTATTTGAAATATTCATATTGAAATGTGTCCCCCTGTGGGGTTACTTAAACCCTAAGTTTGAATACATATTTACAAATAATAAACGGAGTCATCTAATGTTTGTATGCAGCTGTGAAACGGTTTAAGGGTGAAAATATTCATGTTTGATTTTGTAATTGAAAAGCGCCGAACAAATGAAGAGATTTCAAACAACATAACTCTGTTTTCCATTATTCTTAATGGTTTGTTGTGTACGTTAATTATTGTTCTAGTTTATTTCAGTTTTTTTACATAATAATATCATATTATCTTATATAACTTCATTTTCTGTTAAAATATTTGTTCCTATCAGCTGTCTATTAAATATGTGGATTTTCTTCTATTGTATAATTATGTAAAAATTTAATCATAAAACTTAATAGTAATACTGTAATACACTATATGTATTATAGTCTTGAAGTGTCCTTATATATAAATGTCAAATATTAAGTTTGCTAATACGAATTAGTATGACTTATACAAATTCTCATGCTTTGTGTTTATATCTATATATTAATTGCTAAATAGAAAATTGATTGTAGAAATTGAATTGAATTAATTTAAATAGATTTTCTAACCTATTTTTTCAAATGTTTTTCAACCTATGAATCGTTACCCGAAATTGGAATGTGTAAAATTTGTAATGCGTCACAAATGACTATACGAAAATCTGTCAGCTTATGTCAAAAAGAAGATTTAGTTAAATACTTTTAAGTTGAGAAGTGTTGCTTTCCCATTTTCTTTATAGTTATTCTAGTTTATTTACTTGTCAATATAAATTAAACTGTAATAACTGTTAATATCGAACACAATGATTTTTGTAGATTTATAAAGCAATAATATTCAATAAAAATAAATAATTTTATGTAAAATACGATGATTATATAATCATAATGAACGTGAATATATGCTTTTTTAACAAGCTTCGAGAGAAAAAAAGAGTTGTTTACTTAAATATGCATGACTCAGATTAATCTTGACAAACTTATTAAGATGCATTCAACATGTTGATTCCTTATGAAATTAAATCTTGGAAAACGGGCGTTAAACAACCCGGAAAGTTGGAATTTATGAAGCACAATGAAATTGGTTTCTTCATTCCGAAAAAAAAAATCGTTGATGAAATTATAATATTTATTGGAACCATTGTGACTGACTCGAATAAAATGCGTGCATTCATTATAAAGTATTTTAGATACAAAAGGAAGACTGTTATGCAATCTGATATAGAAATGGCATTTACATAATTCGAAGAAGGAATTATGTAGAAACAAGTAAAATTTGAATACATATTTATGCGTTTCTGAAAATAAACGTATATTTAATTGATGTAATAACGACATCTTTAACATTTTGACATAAATTTTAAGACGTAAATTTGCTACTAAATCGTTTTTGTTGTTACGATATTATAAATCTTGCTGTTTTGCGTAAACGCCGCATACCGGGAAACGATTAATCTGTCATTGTTTTTACATCTGATTGCTTTATCTTAATAAGTGTCGAAAGTGCTAAGAAATTTAATGACCTACTCGTGAAATATGATATTAAGCGTATCCAGAAGTCGTTCCAAGTTGACCATAAATAAAATAGGACTTTCCAGAGAAACGAAAACATAGGAATGGTAGCAATCCATCAAAGTCTCGAATCTGTATTTACTGATTTGCTATTCGCATTAAATTATTTCATATCATCCATTTGAATTTCAGTTTTCGAAGATGTTTTGATAATCAGTAAAATTCTAATCCCTTTTACCAGGAACGCTTGTAAAGTATACACGTGGGTGGCTCGTAAATGTGACAAGGACAAATTGCATAAGGACATTTTGCCACCAGTCTTGTTTATACATATTTTTTGTTGTCGTTGTCTTGAGTAACATATGTTTTTCCGTTGTTGTTTTTTTTTCTCGAAACTTCGTGACCGTTCCTCATTTCCAGATACGTATAGGAAACTTGGAGATCTAAACGCAAACAGACACGTACACCCTTTGTCGGTCCCCCAGATACCAAATCGACTACTTTCTAATCAGATTGTATCCTTGATTGCGTCTAAGTCGGCAGGAATCTGAATATATTAGAAGTTCATTTATTTTTCAAATTTATTTTTATATCATTTTTATTACCACACTCAGGCCTTTGTGGTGGCCATTGTTTGTAGACTAAAAGTCTTTAAAACTATTTTCAAATAAACATTATTTTATTAGTATTAATTTATATATTTAAAGCACAATTGTAAATTACTTTTATTTATTTATTTTCTTAATGTTATTTCTTTCACATTAGAAACAGTGTTTCTTTTAAGTAGCCAATTCGAGGCTTCCGGCACGTTAAATTTACATTTACGAATAGTTTTTTTTAACGTACACTTCTTCATACTTTTAGTGCGCGCCTCGAGCAAACTTAAATATTTGGTCAACGTTCTTTTTTTTCGTTCCTGTATTTGTTTGAACAGTCCAAATCGTCGATAATTGACGGTAGTAGTATTTTTTTTATCACATTCTTGTCTTTTCTTCTTCTTTTTTGTTCTCTTCACGTAACGCGACTTTAAGTTAAACGAAGTGAAAACAATTAGGTTTAAGACGGTTTTTAGAACAGATTACCAAGTTCGTATCTAATTCAGGTCACTTATTACAATGCTTGTTCTGATTTTGTTGAAAGGAATTAAATATTGAGTTTAATTTAAATGTTTATTTTATAATTTCAATAATCCTCATATAGTGCGGATAATAGATTTCATCAATAACAAACAAATAAAGACTTATATTAATAGAAAATGCACTTATAAAGGAGACTTGATCATTACTTTTGCTATATTTCGTTTGTACTGAATTTTTCAAATAGGTGAATCCGAACTAATCAAAGTTTTTGTGTTGCAATTTCGGAATTGATTATATATTGATTATTTTGAGAATGAATTATCTTTTTTTCTTTGCTAAATTTAGTTTGTTATAATATTTTCAAACTTCGGATTCACGAAGTTTTTAAAGTTTTCATATTACAATTTCAGAAATTGTTATGAAATGTTCAAAGCGAATTTTCTAATGAATCCGAACTGATTAAAGTTATTACATTGCAATTTCAGGTTTATTGTAATATTTATTAGAAAAAAGCGCTTATTTATACTTCAATTTATATGCTTTTCAATAGTTTCTTTTTTAAGGATTTCTTGATTTTCATTATGATATGTTAATTACAAAGCTAATATCTGAATACGTTTAAAAATTCGGGGTTTTTCACAAAGAGTTGAGTATGTTAACGAAATATTTCATGACGTATCTAGTTCAAGATGTTTCTTACATTGTCTTGTATCTGTAAAACTTTTTTAATACACTAAATACTATGTCTCATTTAATTCTATATGTCCATACGGTCTTAAGAAATATTACCATTTTTTGGGGTTAAATTTAACGATTGAAAATATAAGATAGATTTTTTTATCAGTTTTTATGAAATAGTTTTGCAATTTTATAGATTTGTTTTTGAAAAACAATGTTATTAAAATATATAAATGAATAATTGAAACGTTTTGGATTTGAGTCATAAAGATAAGTAAAGGTTGTAAAAATATTTTGATTTTACTACTTAAAACCAATTTTACGAGTCTTAATGCCGTGAAATTCACATAATACTAACAGCTTTTAAGAAATATTGAAATTTACATAATTTCTAATATATTATTGTATGTGGGCGATCAATAGACTGATTTTTATAATATATTATGGAATAAATATTATTATAATTAAATTGAAATACATTATTTATGTATTATAATTAATTGATTATTAACATGCTTGTTTTAATTTTAATCAATTTTCATTAGCAGGATGTATGTAATTCAAATTTTAATATTGCGATTTCACCAATATTCCGGACTATTTGAAACTACATTTGATTGTATATAGAGAAAGAAAATTTTAACTTATTTTTATATGAAAAGATTTTTTTTAGAATTCACTTTTCGCAATTAAAATATAGTTTTTCTTAAATTTTCAAAATGATCAAAATTGAGAAGAATTGCTATATTGTTTTATGTATTTAATGTATATATATTTTAGCCAGTAAGTATATAAAACAAATAAAAAATTCGAAATTAATACAAATACATAATTATAGATAAATAAAAAAGTACAAACTTTTATATAAATAAAAATGTATCTAAGGGCTGCCAAAGGGCTTACTGACCTTAGTCTTTCCGCCTTGAATAATACATTAAATTGTGATAACTTAAATATACACAAATAATAAATAAAATAAATGAATGAAATATGTATTTAATAATTATTATAATATTCTTTTATTTTGGAATTATTTATTGTAACAATTACAAAAAAAACAATATAAACTCAATAGAATAATCATGTAGAAATACAAAGAAAAGAAAATTTGATTGCTATTGACCATAGATCTTCTGCCAATTATTAAATTCAATTATATGAATTATAAAACAATTTCTTTAAAAAACTAATGCAAATTTTGTTAAAATATTTATAATTTATGAAATTTAGTATGTCTTTCTATCAAAGAAGGCAGATGAATATTAGATTTTCCATAATTTCAATAAAGAATTACATTTACTAAGAAGAAAGTATGTAATTTTACTTTAAAAAATATAACATTTTGATGAATTTTAGCTAAGCAATCATAGATTACTCATGTAGCATTTTGTATAAAGGATTTATTTGATATTGTATTATGTTACAATAGTAAATAAAACTTTAATAAATTCAAATAATAATAACATTTATTGCAACAAAAACTAACAAAAAATATGTAAACTCAATATAATAGTAATAAAGAAATACAAAAAAAATGAAATATAACGCTATTGCTACAAAGGGCTATAGACCATAGGCCTTTCTGCCCTAATAAATTCAATTATATAAATTATAAAACTAATGTTTGTAACAATTTCTTTAAAAAACTGATATAAATTTGTTTAATAATATTTCTAATTTGCTGTTAATTTCTTTCTATCAAAGGACACATAAGTCTTCCATACGTTTTACTAATATATTTATAGCTCATTTTGTTATTCTTATTTGACAAACTAACAATTTATATATATTTTACTTGGTCGTAAAATTATTATATTTAGATGTGCTACTGCACAAAACTTCGGTGAAATTATTCTCCGACCCGAAGAGAGAGATCAACACGTAATAAATTCGTTTATTTTATTATGAAAAATAAAAAGATTTGTCATTCTAATTCGGTTTGGGGGTAGAAATAGTTTCCGCCTTTTCCCATCGTTCCCCTGTCTCCGTCCAACCTCTTGGCCCCATGACTTGACACACTCACACTCGCATATGCACGACATGTGAAGGAAGAAGACGTGGGCCCCTCCCTCTTGCCGGCCCATTCTGTCCAAGTATTTGGTCAAGAAGATAGTTCTCGAGGAGTGTGTGTGTCTGTGTATGCATATAGTTGTTAGTCTGAAGAGAATCTGTCCTCTCGTCTTCTTCTTAGTAGCAACTGGTAGTAGTAGTGATAGTGAACTCAGATTGAGCAGCTTACGAGACGCGCTTGCCGCGAATCCGATTTTAACGAAAAGTGGATTACAGTTTTGTGAACTTGAATTTAAGAATCGCGTTACGCCTTAATCATTGTATTGTTCCACCAATGATAGTTAGTCATTTGTATAAAGTCGTCAGTTAATGCGAAGCCTAGTTAAAACAAAGCGCAGTGAGTATCAACAAGTTTATCTATGTAATGTAACCGAATCTTTCGGAAAAGAAAGAAAAAAACCGAGAATGGGTTTGAATCAATGACTAGAAATCGATTATCTCGATAAAAATACGTTACGAACGGCGAGGACGTTCCACGGTTGTATGTAAATCGCCGAATTTGAATAAATATCCCATAATGTTGCCATTCGAATATGTTCAATTACCTTTGCTGTTCGTTCTTTTTTTTCTTTATATATATATTGTAAACGTTGTTTCCGTTCCTCGATTCTCTCTTCGAATGTTATTTATTTCCAAAGAGTCTTGTTAATTCTTTTCTCCTTTTTGTACATTATACGAAATACAAATTAAACGACTTGTTTTACATAAAATACTATTTTTTTCCTTGTATTGTTACATCTTTTTTTCTCACTTTATTACGTTTTTGATTTCGAGGCGTTACATTAAGTAGGTTGAAAACGAGAGTAATTTGATCTCAACGAATCAATCGGCGTGTCGATCAACAAAGAGTTTCAAAATCGTAAACTGTTAGTTTTTATATTTGTCGGTTAAATGTTACGATAAATGTTGATAAATGTAATTTAAAAAGTCTTTTTAGAAACGCCAATGTGTGTAGTGCGAAAACATTGTAGGAAATTAGAGTGCTCCTTCTGATTTCTAAGGCAAATATTTGATGTGTTTTATAGGTGCAATAAATAGTTATTTGAAAATAATACAAGAATTTGTTTATACTATTTATAGATTTGTGTTTTGAATTTAAGATTTTCTTTAAATAATTGGTTAAAATTGATCAAATTTGGTTCATAATAATAATAAAATTTAACAACTACTAATAATAAATTTAATGGAATAAAATGAAGAAATACAAAATAAATATAAAATTTTGTTTATTATTCTATAAAATATATATTTATTTAAACATTTTTATTTGGTCAATCGACCGAGGTTTCTTTGTTAAGGAGTACAAATTTGTAATTTACATACAAAATAATGCAAGGAAAAGAAGAAAATAAGTGCATTCTAAAAAAGCGGATAAATTGAAGAGGAAAAATAAACATTCTATAAAAATTTTGATCAAAATTAGTCAACAAATGTAAAATTGAATTAAAAGTATAAATTATTAATTGGTCAATCCAATCAGCTATTTTTTGTGTTGTTTTTTAATGAAATTTTCGTTTTAATGAAAATAAGTTTTAAATTGCTTTTATTTTAATGAATTCGACATGCGAATGCCGTAAATAGAAGGTTGACGTAAGGCGTAAGTCGGATTAGTACTTTATGTTTAAGTGTAATCATTTTAGTATGTATTAGGAATTATGTGTATTGAACGCAGATTACGTTACACTCACGTTATTAGCATATGCTCGATTGAATTTAACGCTTTGATTAATTCTTAAGACGAACTTAAATTTGCATTGAAAAGCTTACATAAATACTATTATAACTCGTTATTTATTTGATAGCTCTTATTGTAAACCGATTATATTTAGTGCACTTTTTAAGTTTTTTTTAATGCAGGGTATACAATGTGAAAACACTACATTTTCGGCACTTCATTTTTATTTTTTTCAAATTTGACTGAAAATTACAGTCAAAAGCGTTGAGTGTACTGCAATAAGTTAATATATCATACTATCCCCAACTATCCTATTTTCATATACCTCTTTCGGATCTATTCTATCTATAATAGTTTTCGAGAAAATCTTTAAAATGTAAAGACACTGCTTTTTCCATAATTAAGTTTTAATTTCTTCAATTTTCACAGCTACTTAAAGACAAACCGGTCAAGGCATAGCAATACATAAATATGAGATACACTCCTCAATTATCTAACTTTCATATGCATCTTTTGTATCCATTCTATCTATAATAGTTTTCAAGAAAATCTTTAAAATGTAAAGACGCTGCTTTTTCGGCAGTTAAGTTTTAATTTCTTCAATTTTGACAGAAAATTACAATCAAACTGCTCAACACACAGTAATAAATTAATGAATGTTACATTCCCCATCTAGTTTTCCAAATAAACGCTAAAATTTGAAGACACAGCTATTTTCAGACATTAATTTTTCATCACTTTATTGTTGACAACGAATTAGTGCCAAACCGCTTAAGACATAGCAATTAATTAATAAGCATTACATTCTCCAACTACTCAAGTTTCATAAGCATCTTTCGGATTGATTTTATCTATGCAAGTTTTTGAGAAAATCGCTCAAATGTAAAGACACTGCTTTTTCCATAATTAAGTTTTAATTTCTTCAATTTTGACACCTAATTAAAGACAAACCGATCAAGGCATAGCGATAATTAAATATGCCATACATTTCCCAATTATCTAACTTTCATTTGCATCTTTTCGATCCATTCTATCTATAATAGTTCTCAAGAAAATCTTTAAAATGTAAAGACGCTGCTTTTTCGGCAGTTAAGTTTTAATTTCTTCAATTTTGACAGAAAATTATTATCAAACTGCTCAACACACAGTAATAAATTAATGAATGTTACATTCCCCATCTAGTTTTCCAAATAAACGCTAAAATTTGAAGACACAGCTATTTTCAGACATTAATTTTTCATGACTTCATTGTTGACAACGAATTAGTGCCAAACCGCTTAAGACATAGCAATTAATTAATAAGCATTACATTCTCCAACTACTCAAGTTTCATAAGCATATTTCGGATTGATTTTATCTATGCTAGTTTTTGAGAAAATCGCTCAAATGTGAAGACACTGCTTTTTAGGCGGTTATTTTTGATAGCAAATTACAACCAAACGGCTCAAGACACAGTAATAAATTAATGCGTGTTACATTCCCCATCTATCCAACTTTCATATACATCTTTTATATCAATTATATCTATTATAGTTTTCGAAATAATCGCTATAATGTGAAGAAACTGATATTTTTGGACGTTAATTTTTCATAACTTTATATTTGACAGCGACTTACTGCCAAACCGCTTAAGACATAGCAATTAATTAATAAGCATTACATTCTGCAACTACTCAAGTTTCATAAGCATCTTTCGGATTGTTTCTATCTATGCTAGTTTTTGAGAAAATCGCTCAAATGTGAAGACACTGCTTTTTAGGCGGTTATTTTTGATAGCAAATTACAACCAAACGGCTCAAGACACAGTAATAAATTAATATACGCTACATTCCCTACCTATCAAATAAAACTAGCCAAGCTTCAGATCCATTATATCTATGACAGGTTCTGAGGAAATCGCTAAAAAGTGAAGACGTGTGTTTTTCAGTTAAAACGTGTTTTCACAATTTATTGCTTATAAAGAAAACTTTCATCTAATGATTTCTAAAAACAGTCACAATCTTATCAAAAACACATTTTTTAATCCTTTCATGCAATAATATACCTGAATAGAAGACGTCATATATTATTTTGTATAGATAAAGGGTGTACATACAATGGACATCGGATTTGATACTTGACGTGGTCAAGTCCCGAAAAGATCCCACAGTTATTGTGAGCTTTGGAGAGGAGCCTCCGGCGCTCGAGGATGCTCGATTGTTGTTGTTGTCATTTACGATTTTTGAATATTCAGTAGCGGATTTGTTCGAAAAGTGGAGTCGTGTTAATAAAGAGATCGATTGAGGTGTGCATGCGTTGAAGAAGGAGAGGAAGACGCAGAGGTTAGATGACGGTGATGATACTTGACACTGTTCATCGGCGGCGCCAAGAAGAACAGAGATGGCATGATTACAACTCGATGCACTTGTCTGCACGGTATTACCACCAATAAGCATGTATAATTAAAATCTCGACTCGCCTCGACGTTGTTTCAACAGCCGCCTTATTTACTTACGAATACACACAGCGGAATTATTATCATCATTACATAATGTGGATGCGATTGTGCGTTTGGCAGAAAGGTATCGAGATGAACAAAGGGCGCAGGGATAAACGTATCGTGGATAATAATGCAGTGGGAGCAATAAGAATGATATCTTAACGAGCGTCTAATGTACTCGCATCGTTTCGTAATTATCCCTGCCTCGCTTTCCTGATTACTTTTAATTAATATCACCCGAGTCTAATGACGAGGAATGACGACGGTGATAACATAATTGCACTCGGACTTCAATAACTTGTACATCGATTCACTACGTCCGAGCAATAAAAAGGACGCAGCAGAAGCAAAAAACGAAGACGTTATAATTGCAATTGATAATGTAACGAGAGTTTCACTGGAACTAATTATGTCGTTTACACCAGGTCACATCGCATGCCAGGAAATCCTTAATCAAAGCCTCATTAATCACTTAAATAAATCCATATTATTACGCATTTCGTTATTTTTATACATTAATTATAATTATTCGATGTTAATTACAATCATTTCAATATCAATATTAATAAATATTTGAATAAAAATGATGTCCTCTTAGTCATCATAATAAATGTGATGTCCTTTCTAATTTCCATTAATTAATTAAATCAGCGTTAACATTCAATTAGAAAAATATTAATGTTCGTGCTTGGCGCCGATTAAGAGTTTTTGTTGTATTCTCTTCCTTTTTCTCGTTTCGGATCCCCATGAAAAGGTCAAGTCGCTCTCGTTGATAATAAATCTACTACCAATATACTACATTATGGTCAATTAATAATATGATTTTTTTTTCTCGACTGGAATTAATTAGTTAATTCATTAAAATGTGATTGATTTATTGTGATTCTCGGCTCGCTTCATGTTATATGCTTTGTACATCGATTAATGTTGTGAGCTATAAAAGCATTGTAATCAATTTTATATAAATTATCTTTTAATTGAAATGTTTCCACGCTCAAACTTGTATAATAATTACGATTTGAAACTTTATATTTTTTCGCTCTTCTTAAAAGATAAACCATCATAAAAATACTCGAAACCTAAGATACAACTGTTTGTTTGTAATTACTTAAGATCAATAATGCAATAACTATACAAGTAGTTTACAATGAAGTAAAAGTTGAGTACTGAGTCAATCTAAGATACAACTGTACAACAAATTCATAAGTAATTACTTAAGATCAATAATGCCTCCTTATACAAAAAATATTCAAGGAGTTTACTACACTAAAATTTGTGAATTAAAATTTGTGGTTCGAAATTCAAACATTTTCTTTGAAGAATTATGTTCTTTACTTCATCACTTGCTGTATATTTTAATATATAAATCTATTAATAACTAGACCTAAGTAAATTTTAATATTGAATTTCTAATCTAAATTTTAACATGTTTTTAAATGCAGCTTAAAGCTTTAAGTTTTGATATTTCATGTATTTTGTATAATATATGATAAATATTTTCATATTATTATTTTAATATCCTCTGATTTTATTTGTTCCTTATAAATTTGTTACAAACACTGTTTGTTTAATGTTTCTAACAAATAAAAGTTGTGAATAATGAAATATATATTTAGTAAATCTATTATAATACTGAATTGTTATTGCTTTAGAAATAATTGAGGAGAATTTGGTTTTTACCAAGTTTAAGTTTTTTTTTAACTTATTCTATCTTGCAATAGATTTTTCAAATTCAGTTTGAAACTTTTGGTTTTGATGCATTTTCTACAATAAAATACATTTTTTGATATTTTTCTTTTAATATGTTCTGATTTCATTTGATTCTAATAACTTTGTTTATAATAGAAACTGTGGTCTTTTAATGATTGTTCACAAGTACTAGTTGTGATACACGTTTAGTATATGTACTATTATAGTCAATGATATTGCATTAGAAGCAATTGAGGAGATCGAATGAATGAATGAATGAATGACCTGTGATTTATGGGGACCAACGAATTGCGGCAGTCTGCATGCATTATGGCAGTTGGAGTCGTCGATAAATTCAATGAATCAAATGCGACAGCGATAAATCGCAGTTCGCACTTCGACCAAATGGACACTTGATGCCTGCAATTATGCAAATAAATTCGAAACCTAGGCAGATTTATTATTACTTTACTTACGATCCCGCTCTCCGTACATGTGTGTGCGCGATTGTGTGCACGAGAGAGCCGACACTAGTGCAATACGTTACGTTACGAAGCGTACACTAAATAGTTGTAAGTGTGTAGTGTATGTGTCCGTTGCGGCGGGCAGCGCCACTTTGCATGATTATTAGAAGCCCATTCATCATTCTCCTAAACACAGGCCTTTCAGCTTCTCCCCATTCTCCATTATTTATTATCTGGCAATGGATTGAGCTGTTCCACACATCCACACTGTCTCTGCTCGACGCTAATTGTCCCATTAGCGCAGCTGAAACCGATCAATCAAGCTTCAGCCGCCGCCGATTTCGTTACGCCATCTCTCCGCGATGCTCGAACTAATAAAAGCGAAGGTCGTAAACAGTGGAACCGCAGCATACGCCCACTTGTTTGGTACCTCGTAAACCATCGACACATCAAACAATTTAATGTATTCAAATGCGAAGTTAATGTTTAATCATAATTCAGTTTGGCCGAATCGCCCACACGATATGCTTATTATTATAATTTTATCGGCCGGTGTCAATTGTATCGAGTGGAAATCGGAGACCGGTGCTTATTCACTCGTACATATTATTGGCAGGAACAGCGAAATGAAAATAAGAAGTATGGGAAATTGAATAATAAGCAAGCATCTGCGAGCACTAAATAAATGTCCCCGTGCAGTTTTCAACCGCACCTCATGCGGGTGTTTCATTGTCATGACAATACATCAAAACACAAAGAAAGGAATACGAATTCGTACACTCACAAATTACATTTCTTTTTCATTTTCTTTCAAAAGGTATACATAATTTACCAGTTTCAATTGAATATGCTAAGTTAGATCCAGTATACTAATGTGTTTCTGATGTTTTCATGAGCGACGGACCAATGAAAATACACGAAAATAACATTTTAATTCCGTTATTTGAAACAACAACTAAAACAACTGTAAAATCCTTCTTTTATAGTTACGTAATTGTAGTATATAAAATAAACTTTGATTGCAAGTTTTCTTTGTATGAATCTTGTTTAATAACTATTATTGAAATTTTGTATGTAAAATGTAACCAAAGTAATGTAATGTGTTAATCTCAATATATTCCAAAATAGTTTATTTTCACTTTTAAATAATATTAAAAAAAAGATATGACAATTATATTGAATAATAATAATCTATAGCCCTTTGCAGTATTGGTAATAATTGTGTTTAATTTTATTTATAAATATATGAATGTTGTATTATTTTGTTCAATGTTGCAATAAAAATAATTATTAATTATAATAATTATTGCAACAACAACTACAAGACAAATATACAATGAATATAATAGAAATACAACAAATATAAAATTACAACATAACTATTTATAAAACACATTAGACTGTTGTCAATTATCTCGTAATAAGCTTAATGATCACAATTGTCGATGCCTACAGAGAAAATATTTTCAATTATCCATATATCTTTAACTTTGTAATAAAAAAAATGAATGAATATTTATTTAAAACTTTTTCATAGCCTCTTCAATTCCTTCGTTCGTTATATTTCTGTTACTGCTTTTCTTAGCCTACATCAACTGGAGTATTTCCTTAATGAACCTTTCAGAATCTACTTTCTAATCCCTTTAAATAACAACTATACAGTACTTAGACCATTTCTTAAAGCCATTTCTTCAGAAGATCGTAATTCAATGAATGTAATTGTTACAACACATTTATTATGGAATATTTTATATTTAAACTGTTCTTTTTTTGTTTTCTTAATAATAATAACTTTTATTACAAAAAAAAATACAAAAAATAAAGTTAATTCAATAAAAGTCTATTGCTGCAAAGGACTATAAATTATAGGTATTTCTGCCCCAAAATAATACAATTCAGATAATTGTATGTTCAAATTAACTTATTTGAAAGTTATGAAACCAATTTGCAAGATAGATTGTAAATAATTAACAATAATAATTTATTGTTTGCATGCAAACATATTCACAAAGGGTTATTGAGCACGATCTTTCCACCCACCGCAGTTGTTAAGAGTAAAATTGAATTATGTTGCGTCCACACTATGCGTGACATGAGACATAAATTTCTTGAAGGCGTACCGACCATTATGTGCACATACTCTAATTTCATCGAACTCCATAATAAACAACAGTAGTAAATATATTTATATGTTATGTCATTAACGATACCTCGCACAGTCCGGATTCCTTATTTTTATAATAGTTGAAAGCAATAATGTCTGAATATTTTCTCACAATCTAAAAAAATGTATGCAATATTATATCTTATGTCATTAACACATACCTCCTACAGTCCGGATTCATTAAAATCCGATTTGAAATAAAAAAAGATCAAATACTTATTTTTATAATAGTCGAAGGAATTATTCCTCCTTAACGGATATTTTTTTGCAATCTAAAAAAGTTTTATGCAATATTGTACCTCTCACAGTCCGGATTCAATAAAATAAAAAAAATAGAAATGTTTACTATTTTATTTTCATAACAGCTGAGAGAAATGGTAATCTTAACGCATATTTTCTTACAATAAAAAAAATATGTAAAATTATCTTTTTTTTCGCTCAAAAATATAAGGAATCAAGTAATAATAGTTTTTGAACCAATTAATTTGCGTTTCAAAACACTGTGATTTTAACATTTTTTTGTATGTTTTGTAATTAAGTAGTTTCAAAGTGTTGTTACTCAAGATTCAGTACAGTGGTATCTCGATTTGCGAGTGCCCTAATATACGAGTGTTTTGAGATACGAGCGAGCGATATTTTGCTTTGAGATTAGAGCAAGATTTGAGATACGAGGAATCGCACACTACACCGCTGCACATGACACCAACATGCGGAGCGCATGTTGCTTATTGCTTTGAGATACGAGCAATTTGACATACGAGCAAGGTTACGGAACGAATTAAACTCGTATGTCGAGGTACCACTGTACTTATAAAATAATTGTTATGTGGTCAAGAAAAATGTTTAATAATAATCGTTATACAAGAAACTTGGACATACCAATTTTAACATTGGAACTAATCAAAATGTGTTTCGAATTTAATTATATTTTTTTAATCAATTTCTGCGTGGCAATCCTGAGCAGCCAGCACTGTTAAGATATGCTAAATAACAATTATGAAAGGTTGTTTTATTAAGAACGCTGAAATTTATGGGACAAGTCCTTGTCCTGCTCCTTTTCGGTCTTGCTTTCTCCCAAGCCGTTCGTTTGTTGCCGTTGGAGCACGTGTGTAGGGCGAGTCGACTCCATAATTGACATGAACTTAATAGGTTAAAGTGTGATAAGCTGCCACGATAAATTATTGCGTGCGGATTATACAGGTACGCCAAGGAAGAGCGGTGAGAGGTAGGCATGAGGAAGGGCGTGCCGTCGGGCCACGTCTGCCACTCAAAGAAGACATTCTTTCTCACACCTCCTCCGACCGAGGGTCCAGTTTTTGATTCTACCTAATTAACAGCACCGTGTTTACCCAGCAATAATAATATTTGAGCTCCGGTCAGAGAGCGAGGGAGGCGAGAAAGGCGAAATTGTTGTTTCTTCTCTAGGGTCTTCTTCGCGCGACGAACCGTACGGAATGGAAAGCAGCCCACTCGAGTGATGATCAAGTGGGCCTTCCAAAGAATTTTCGCTTTTCTTCGACCACCATCATCACCACCGTTATGTTTGTCTGCGGAGCGCCGAAAGAATGTTCAATTAATTAGCATACTAATGGTCGCATTGTCTGCTTGCGTTGCGTTCAACTTAAACTAAAAGAGCTGAACTATCATAATATAAAGTTGAACAATTTATCGACGCCGCCGTTAATTAGATGGGGCGCAATTAAAGAGCAGGGTCGTAAAATAAATAGGATTATTATTCATGTCGCACGAATTAGATGTGACTCTCTCAAAGCTAATTGGACTGGACCGATCTCGTTTTCATTCATTCTATATCATCTTTCCTTTTTTTTCCCCTATTTACTAATTTCGCATGTGCTCTTCTGATTCTTTCAAGTTGGATTTATGGCGTTTTTAATTTACACAAAGGCCCCATTACTCACAATTTACACCCTATTCAACATGCGTGGATCGTAATAATTTTGAATCCTCATAATTTTCAGTTTTATTTACTTTTTTATTCTCTTAATTCCACCAGAATAACTCTACATTTATTAAACCAACAACCCAAACTTTAGTTTTAAATAAAATACATATATTTCATTCTAGATTAGTTGGGTTTCAAACAATCCGGGTTATTGAACCTGTGAATAGTTGAAAATAATTGTAATAATATTTATTGCAACAACTACAAAAATTAAACTTAATAAAATACAATCAATAAATTCAAAAAAAAATAACATGCTATTGCTTCAAAAGTCTATTTACCGTAAGTCTTTCTGCACTAGAAAATATTCATTAGTAAAACACAATCACTGCAAAATATTTTCTATTTTTTTTTTAATATTTTGTATTCATAGTGAAAATTGCCTTAAGTCAATTTGGTTTCATTGACATTAATACGCCTTGAGTCATCAGTGTTTCACCTGGTTTTAAGTGTCTTTGTAGGTTCTTCAATTATTTGCCTTGAAGAAAATTATTGCAGTTAACGTGCAGCGAAATGAATTTACATTTTATACATTACTACTATAAGAAAGTGTTGCATATTAATATTTATGGGCTAAAACTGAACCACAATAAAACATAATAAAAAAATCGAAAATTATCCTGGTATTTAATATTTTATAATTTAAAATCTAATTCTGATGATTAATTTGATTCAAATATGATCAAATTATTCGTGAACCGAATTGTTCGTTAACTAATTTATTTATCATTAATTTAAGAAACCATAAACTTTCATCCACAAATAACGTTCAAAAGTAACGAGAAACGGACTGTAAAAGTGTTTGCTATTGTGTTTGGACAAATAAATATTTCCTGAAAGTGTTTGTTATCCAATTTGTTCGTAGACCGAATCATTCGTTAACTATATAAGTTTCAGCTTTATCTAAATCTGAATACAAAAAGTGTATGTTTCCTAAAATAAATAGTTTTACAGAAAAGATTTCGTAAATGCATGAATTTAGAGTTACAACATATTAATAAATAACAGACATACAATAATTTACTCTTTAAAATATTCCCAATAAATTCAAATAGCTCACATGAATTATACAATAACGATATTTCTGTTGCTGCGTATCATAAATTACTTATTCTTATGAAAATTATACGCTAAAATATTTCCCAAAAGTAATAATATTTATGTATGGTTCCATATTCTCGGAATAGGCATTTGAATGTATAATGAATGAATTCGGTAGCCTTACACTAAATCAAATTATGTATGATTGTATGTAAAAATCGCCTGAAATTGTTCAAACTTATGTATAATACATGGTTTTGCGTTTACTAGAAACCATAATTCTACTTTATTATTGCAATTTATTTGAAATCCATCTCTGAATAAAACTTTAAAGTACTTGTAGTTTATTTAACATTATATAAGTTTTTATTGATTGTGTTGATAGGTAATTACTATTACTTTTTTGCATCATTTGTAAAATTTATTTATTTTTTGAAATATGATTATAGAATTTTATTACTTTTTTTGTAGTTAATATATATTAGTTTTTTATAGTAAAAATTCTTTGTATATATCACTTTTCAACACTGGAAAATTGTGTAAGAATGAAGCATATGAATGTTGGTTATTCAATCCTTGATTAAGAATTTTTATTGAAGTTATTAGGAATTTATACTTCAGGAATTCAAGTATAATTTGTAGTTAATGTTACAAGTTATTTCATAAGTCTTCAATACAATCTGTAATTATATTGATAGTTTGTTACTCAATTTGAAGTAAGATTTTTTGGTTTTCTATTGAAAACTGAAATTGTATTACAAAATAAAAAATAATGTAATAACTGAATATTTAACGATAATAATGAATTTGCAAATTTTATGCATTGAAAACCACCCAGAGTGTATTTATTACTAAAGTATCACCAATTATAATAATTATATACACATAATATAAGATTTAAATATATCTGAAATTACAATGACATTTGGTTGTATAATGATTATAGTGTTTACACTGTGGATTTTAAGTGTCCGCCTTTTCAGCGATTTACATATTTTCCAAGAATAATGACACCTATGTGTAATGATAATAACAATAATAATTGAGTTTACAATGCGAACGCAGTGAATTTATAATGTGGATAATAGGTGTTAGTTGTCGTGTAAAATATTTATGTTCGTTCTAATACGTCGGGAAACATTCCTACAAATACAATAATGATGCATATACATTGCACACAACATAATCATTACAAGAAATCAACTACTTATTAATGTACTTTAACCCTTTAACTATTTGAAATATCTTTATACAACTTGTTAAAAATTATAGTAAATTTGAAGATTTCATGGAGTAAAATTAGGACTTATTACAGTCATATTTCAGCTTCGACAGAAGAATTTTGAGAGAATTAGAAAGAACTAATTAAGAAGTTCTTAATTGTTAAGTTTGTATTAAATTATGGCCAGAAGTTATACTGAAGGAAGAAAACAATATCCAAGAAAATAGATATTGATTTATTTGAGAATTTAGTTTTGAAAATGTGAAATAATAGTAAAAATGTGTTCAAATGGTATTCAAACTGTTTGAAATTTATTTATTATGTTTTATGTTAACAATGTTCTTGTTATTATGTTATTATATATGATAACTTTGTAAAGGTAATTGTTAATTGAAAGAGAAATAAGTATAAACTATCAACTTCAGACTGATAATTTCAAATGTAATTGCACTTTGTGTTTGAGTTAACTGGTCATTTAAATATACATGAAGGATGGTGACTGGTGCAACCCTTCAGGATTGTAGTTTATTATTTCTTTTTTTGTTATTGTTTAAACCCTCAGCTTATTGTTATTTTTTTTTCAATTTTTGTATTATATGGAAACATATTGCTTTTATTTCAGCAATTTCAGCAAACATACTGATCATATTATGTTTACCTCAGAAAATGACGTTTTACTTAACAAAGCATTGTATTTTTTAAACTAATTATGACTGTATATTTCAAATAGTTACCTTAAATAGTAATAGTTACCTTAATTTAAATTACTTTAAATTAACTGTATATGTTTACCAGTTGTGTGAAACAACTATTACGCGTATTTGAAAATTACATAACCATTATTGAGTAATAATAGTTATGATTAGTGGTAGTATTTGTAGGTGAGATTTGCCAATGATTGAACAAATTTATTAATCTTATAACTTTTCAAAATTGTTTAGTTTTCAACATCTGAACAATAAATAAGTTTGCGTACATATTAGAGAATTCATAATGATTCACTTTAACGTAAATCAAAATGTTAATAAACGTGCAATACTTGTGTGCATAGTAACAACTATTCTGGATGATTGCATTTGAGGGGAGAATCAATGACTTGTAAATGGGGAGAGCGAAAACAACGTGTGCACTCTACTGTCGTTTCCATCACTGACTATTTATTTCCCCGCTCACCTCTGGAATTTGCATTTGAGGTGTATACAAATGTGGAATTAAGTTTATTATCTGTTTCGAAAGGCATTCCTGCATTACATTAATTCATCACCGTTTTACTGGCCTGCTGCTATGGGGCAGATAACGTGAACTTTTCTTGTGCACAATTTTTTTTCAATCCTTATGCGTTTATTGTCATTTACGCACGTGGGCTTCAAAATTAAGTGCAGATAATTGAGTTTTCGTAATTGCTCTTTAGGTCCCATTTCATTTTATAGGACTGGTCTAAAGTGAAACTCTATAATAACTACAATCGTTTATGTTGCATTTTACTTCGGAATAATTGAATTTAAAGGCAACAATTTCCAATTGTTGGGATAAGAAACTGTCGAGGTAATTCAATTAGTTCGTATGTTTATCTACAATTTCGCTTTGTTCTTACGATTTAACCTAATTGACAATAATGGTATTTATCGTTAACAAATTATCTACGTTATTTCAACTTCAATTTTAATTGTAATATATATATAGTTCCATGTAGAGGAATGAGCAGTATAATAATTTGTAGTAGTATAATAGTTTATTCAAATAATAAAATAACTATTTTCGTATCTACAAAGATTTTATATTCTAACAAAACTCAACCCCAAAACCATATATTCTAAATACACATTGATTAACTTTATTAAACTAACAATTACATAATAGACTTCGCCACATGTAGAATATTCTTACTTTTTTTATACTTACTTTTTATTATAACATATCTCTTGACGGCGGAAAGACTATGGTTAATAGCCTTTAGTAACATTTTTTTAAAGATTTATTATTATTTCAGGATTTGCAGTGAAATACTGTAATATATAGACTATTGTCAATATCCCTGTTTGTAACAATTATTTTTTAAATTTATTATTATTTCATGATATGCTCTGAAAAACTGTAAACGGCGAAGAGAATACGGTCAATAGCCTTTTGTAATAGTAGTCTTATTAGATTTGTTATTATTATTTCAAGATTTGCAAAAAAGAAACTAGATATATTTGCTTTTATTATGGTAATGTTAAAAGTATGTTTCTTTGAAAGCAGACACCCAAATAGAGATCCATTGAGGTGTGTCCTATGTGAATTATATGGTGTTGAGATTTGTTATACAAGCAAATTGTTTGCATTCCATTAGATTTCATTGGAAAATTTGTTAATATTTTTATTTTAATAGGAATTTATTTCATTATTATTTATTTATTGCATATTTTCGTGTTCGTTTCAGTTTATCTAAGAAAGCGAAAGATTGCGCAAACGTTTAGAGAAACAAAATGGGAATGTTATGTTTGAGCACAAATATGCTATAAAATGTTACTAATTTTACTTTACTCTTTCGAAAGCCCATTAAACGTTTTATGTTATAGAAATGATGAGAGAGGATGTTTAAAAGAATATTAGTGTCAGCTAAGTGATATAATACACAACCAAATACTATGGAAATTGTTTACAACTATGTAAGGAATTACCAAGCTT
>JAFMTC010000994.1:431097-449693 GCA_018845635.1 Nicrophorus orbicollis
CACCGGTATTATTTATATTTTGGCGCGGAAATCTTTAGGTGCGGGAACAAACAGACGGCGTGTATTTTATTGCTGTGTATCTACTTGTAATGTTTCTTGTGGGAATCGGGGATTTTTACAGCGTCTTCTGGTGAATTCCATCTTTCTTTACAACCGGGGGAGGAAAAACGAAAAGCAGACGCGTCGATGCTATTTTAAGAGAATTAGATTTAGTTCTTGCATTCGGGTTACAAAATGTTTGAAGCCAAAAAAAGATTACACGCATTTAATCTGTTTGTTTTGGTTTCACTACTGAAGAGTTATATTTTTTGTTTTTGATGTTTCCAGCAAAATAAAGTCAAAACTTATGTATAAAATGTTTACAGTTCGTTAGTATTTTGTGGAATTGGTTATCTTTTTTTAGTAAGTTAATTAGCATCTTATAAACAAATTTCGATGAATTAATCCACTTGCACTTTTAAGACAAATGTTCAGGTTTTCCACTGACATATATCTAACAATTATGAATTTCTGAAAAATAATGAAAACATAGATTTGTTAAATTTTGTGTATGGTATGTTGTAATGGTAACATATATAATTCTATAAATTGAATTAGAGATTCTTCTGGAACAAACATTCAGCTTTTCCTTCGTGTCATATGGAATATTTCTAATTATTACGGATTTCCTGTAATTAACTGTTAAACATGAAAATTTTGAACTATTTGAACGAAGATTTTTAATGACTTATTTATTTATGTTTTCAATTAGACTCAATGCCTCCGTTCATTTTTTCATTAATAATCATTAAAAACAGTATTATTTAAACACACACTAAATTAACATTTAACAATTAAAGTACTTCATTATAATTTCTATTACATATAAAAATAATGCTCTTTATACGTTATAACGGCACTCTTCAATTAAGGCACGTTTTCGATTTACGGCATAAAATGTTTCGCTATAACGGCAAAAAAACTTTTTCCATGTTGATATATCATATGGAATGTTTCTAATTATTACGGATTTCCTGTAATTAACAGTTAAACATGAAAATTTTGAACTATTTGTACGAAGATTAACTTAATAGCATTATAAATAGTAGCATTTTATTGTATTTAGGTATAACCTTGCATTTTTAACATGTTTTGTTGTTGGAATTCTTGATATTTTCTTTGTTTTACTTTATGGTAACATTTTTATTTCTCTTGAAAGCAATTTGAAGTGAATTAAAGATTCGTCTGGAAAGCAATTGGATGAAAGAGTATTAGCGTTCCGCCTATCGCACCATTCTAATGTTCTTCGCAAAAGCCTCTTGCTGCATTGGCCGTGGCAGACGCATGCGTCTTTTTCTCTTTCACCTGGCGACTGGGGAAAAGAGGCGACGACGATGACGATGACGAAGAAGACTTTCCTTTCTAAGCTTTTCCAACGACGTCGGAGAGTGGCGAAGATGAGCACGGGCGCGCAGATTCAATTGGTCGATTTGCCCACGACGTGTGGTGTGTTGCGTTATTGTCTGGTAATGGTAATGGTAATGCTGATGGTAATTAGCTTCCCATTCCTCCGTGTGTTGCATTGCATGCCACAGCAATGCAATAGCGGTAAGTGTCAGATTTATGTAATTGCCGTCTCGCCAGACAATATCTCGGTTTCGCATAATTCTCCGATTAGAATTAATCACCTGAGAGGAAGGTTTCTATCCCGAATTCCATCATACCTTTCACCCCGTCCTGGAAACGTCGAGGACGCGAATCACACGACCAATCCTACGCTAGAAGAAAGAAAAGAAAAGAATCATCAAACGCAATAGTTTCATGGAAATCTTCTTACTTTGTTCATTTGTTGACTTAAACACTCGCCTACTTTTTATTATTGTTGCAGTTGTTGTTACAACTGCAACAATAGAAAGGACAAGCTCAGAATTACGACAATTGAACGGGCAAACAGACAGCAGCGCGTTTGGAAAGTTTCTTTATTTTTCCCCGTACTCTTCTTTTTCCACTCCTGCCGAGATGCGGTGGACACGTGCTCCAGTGCATGTTACATAATGGAGCAAATTAACGGACTTGATTGCTTATGCAAGCCGTGCTATTTGAAGCATCAAGTCGGTAAAATTTTCAAATTAGCTTAAGAAAACTTCGTTGTTTTGTATGTCTTCAATTCATCTTTCTGCAGGATTCGGTTTCAATTTTGACACTCACTATTTATTGGATAAATCCAAGCTTTGTTTTGACAGCTGTCAAGTTTCAGCGTTTTATGACTCACACATGTTTCAACTGTAAGATACACCGGGGGTGGCATCAAGGAGTTTTGTGGTAGAGAATTTATTCTTTTCATAAATTCGGTTAAAACGTTACATCATAACTTTTAAATATCAATTTCAATATTTATAACAATTATACAATTATAAATATTAGTGTGAAACAAATAAGTACATGAATAGTTCGATTATTAATTTAATTTGATTAATTTAAAATTGTAGAAAAATATTATGAAATAAGTATATTTCAATTTGTTTTCAAAAATATTGTGTATGAAATATTAGTTTATTGTGCAAAAATGTTGCAAATGCTCTTATTGTTAAGTACTTCTTTTTTTCTCCATCTATAGATTCCTAAACAATCCTTGATCCAAATATATTATTGGGTAGTATTACAATAGTCTTCTATAAGATAACAATGATTGTAAGTGAAAGTCCAGTAGATCAAACGGTAAACGGTACTTTAGATTGTTGTAAACAAGGATAATTCGGTTAAACCACCCTACACTGATGTTGTTTTATGGGGAAAACAGGAATTTTAATCGATGCCGAAACACGTACCATTAGGTTCTCGGAACCGAAATGACACCCGATACTCGTGACAGTTTACGGGGTGGTTATGCCTTGATTTATTGGCGGGTCGACAAGTCGTCGTCTTCGTCATCATCCATTGTTTTGTTGCCGTTTTATTGTTATAGTCGGAACGTTGTCACGTACGTACGGCTCTTATATGTTATATTGCATTACTTATTATCGTCGATAATATTTATGTCAAATAATTTGTAATCGTCGAAGGCTCCATCACCATTCAGCAACGTGCTCCTTGGCAAAATTGTTGTTGTTGCTGCTGCTGCTGGTTTTCGTTGTCGTCGCATGTCTAGCCACCTGCAGTTCGATGCGGGACGTGGCGGAATTCACGGAGGAGGAAGAAATAATAAACGGGAGGAAATACGGACGAAAATAAATTAAAGAAAGAAAGAGAAATAAAAAGAATTTTACGAGTAAAACATTACATTAAGAATGACGGCGCTCGGAATAATTATTGGCGTTAATCACGTTGGCTCACAATTGAATACGTGCTTCATATTGCCATTATTCTCCAATTGCTTTCCACTACACGAAGCAAATGATGTATGCTATTTAATCAACGTGATTTGTGAAGTCTTAAATTTAATAAAATGATGATTGCATGCAATTTCATGCAGTTTAAACAGGTTGAAACGAGAATATTAGATACGTACATTAATGTAGATCAAGGAGTCCAAGTAGAGCTACAGAATTTTAAAAAATGGTATATAGAATTCGAGTGGTCTATTGAGTGTTGAAAGTAACTTGATTTCTGTATTATAATTTGAAGAAAGGTCTAGTGAATTTTGTGAATGGTGTATAAAAAATATGAATCGAAGGAGTGGTGAAAAAATTACAGTTTAAAGCAATTAGGAAAGATTATATCTCTTTATAGAGCTGTTACAGATTTGATTAGATACAAATTATACTATTATAATGACAACAAATATAACAAAATGATATCTGTTAACTATTTTCTATGTGATTGATGATATTTATATGATAATAACATAGATTGTACATTAAGAATCTGAATATTAAGACAAATACTGTAATAAATTTACATTAAGAAAAATGTAGGTTTTTAACAGTTTTGTTTAGAATTGGTTTGATAATTATTGATTTATGTATGCAAACATTTACGTGTACCAAATAATCGCTATTTGACAGATGTCATCTATATAATGATATCATAACGTAAGAATCTTAATGTTGAGATAAGTATTGTAATAAATTTATCGTTTATTGCAATTCGTGAAGATTTTGGTCTTTTAAGTTTGTTGTAGATCACAATGACATCTGTCTATTATTCGTTACTTGACAGATGACACTTATAATGAAAACATAATAAACATTGCTTATCAAAAATATCAATCTTGAGACAAATAATTTATTGTAATTAGGAAAAATTTAGGTATTCTTAGGTTTGGTATTAGGTCTAATAGTTTTGAGAATATGATAAAAAATACAATAAAATGACATCTATCAATTATTCGCTATTTGTCAAATGACATTTATATAATAATACCCTAATGAACATTGTAGATTAATAATCTCAATCTTAAGACAAACAGTGAAATAAATTGAGTCTTTTTTTAAAATTAAAACAGATCTATGTCTTCTTAGGTTTCATTCATACTGACCTGACAATTATGTTTTGAAAATGACAACTGTCAAAATTACTGCTTTACAGATGACATTTATATAACGACAAATAGTATAAAATTAACACAACAAATTAAAGCTGAATAATCAGGCTATTCAACGAATTATTCGAATTATTTGTAGATCTTACGGTTATGCTGTAATGTTGTGTCAAAATTTGGAAAAAATGTTTTTTAGGCATCAAAAATATTCGCTATTTGATAGAGTGATATGATTTTCTTCATACAGATTGAAATATTATTGTCTTACAGACAAATATCAAACTGTTGGTCGATTGGCATCATAAGAAAACCTTCTAAGAAATGAAAACCCAATTACATAATGAAGCAAACAAGTGGCGAAGCTATTTCATAATGTATTAAGTTGAAGGTATACTTTCTAAATGGAAAAACGAATAGAATAAAATGGGCCGTGAGTTGTGGTCAGGAATGGCAGTAATTAATTGCGCGATTGATTGATAATAATAATACTGTTGTATGCCTGCTAATGCGTCCGGGAATGCGTCAATTAATTAGCGCACTTAATTATTGATATTAATATTAATAATAATAACAAGAGAATAATTAGTGTCCCAGATTTGCGATGTCGATCAATGGTCGTGTACAACTGCAGATGGACACAGAGAGATTGCGGTAATTGATGGGATTTACCTTGTGCCTTGTGACAGCCACGGAGTGTGACGGAGACAGAGAGGCAGATGTGATTTATGCGTAGATCATGCACGGCATTAAATGGAGATAGTTTGTGTGTCACTTTAAGTGTGACAGTAATAACAGTGTTTAGAGTAAATGAAAACCTTTTGGCGCGATATTAAAACCAGATGGAAGAAGTGAATTCCTTTATGGCATCCACATGAAGGCATGCGATAACAGCTTAATACGCCGCCGCCGTCGTCTTCATCATCATCTTGTTGTTCTTAAGTTCTAAGCCGATCATATTATTAGGCGGTAATCCTGCTTCTTCATGGGGCTTGGATTGACGGTCTGAGCTTGAGCCTTCCAATCTTCTTCACGAAAGAAGTTGGTTTTGATGGATGTTTCGGGTGGTGCCGAGGACAATTTGCTGGCACCTAAAGCGCAGGTTAATGGAGTAATTAAATAATCGCCGCAACGCGCGCCTCCATAAATCATAGGCTAAATTACACACGCGTTCAACGGCCAACTGGATTCGAGTCTGTTAACACGGTTATCCCAGATCATTAACTTTAACACACACGTTCCATCTCTTACTTATGTGCAGGACCTGTTAAGTAATTCAACATAATTCTATCGAAAATTCATAGAAAAAACTATAAATTTATCAAATTCTCATTATAAATATTTAATTAAATAAATCTTATTTATTTTACTACTAGAAATTCATTCAGAAAAATGTTGATTAATGAAAATTAGTTTCTGGAGAAATTTACTGCTTTACATTCTGTAGAGAAATGTTACATGGAATTCATGAAAAATCTTAATTAATTATATTTTTTTTAGAAATAAATAATAATCTTTATATAAGTCCAAATATAATATAAAACTCATATATTCATATTAATTGGCTCATTATATTCATCCTAATCAGTTATCTGATTAAATTTATATGTTTACTATATTAAGTATATAATTATGAAAATAAATTATGCAAAAGATTCTTATATTGAAATATTGTTAGTGTCTTTACAAATAATTCATTTTATCAGTAACTATAGAAGTTCCAACTACATATTAAGATTTCAATTAAAGTTGCATAATCATGTATTCCAACAAAATTTTCGGCATTTGTTTGTAATTATTACCGTTTTTCTGTAGTTTACTGTCGAAATTGAACAAAAAAATATCGAGTGTCTTCAGAAATTATTCATTTTCTCGGATACCAGAAATGGTACAATTATAAATAAGCATTCAATTTAAAGCAGAATAATTAGGCTATTCAACGAACCATTCTAAATATTTGTAGATCTTATGGTTTTCCTGTAATTTAGTGTCAAAATCAAAATTTGAGTGTCTTTACAAATCATTCATTTTCTCGGTAACCATAGAAGTCCCAGTTATTTATTAAGATACCAATTAAACCTGAATAATCAGGCTTTCCAATGCACCATTCTGCATATTTGTAACTATTACTGTTTTTCTCTGATATATTCAAAATTGAAATAAAACTATCGAATTAAATCATTCATTTTCTCTGTAACTAGGAATGGCACAATTATATATAAGACCTCTAAGTAAAGGTAAATAATCAGGATTTCCAACAATTTTTGTGACTAATACAATTTGCATGTAATTTAGTGTTCAAATTTGAAAAACAATTTAAATTTCAAAAATAGAGTGATTTTACAAATAATTCATTTTCTCAGTTACCAGAAATGACACAATTACAAATTAGTATTCAATTTAAAGCTGAATAATAAGGTTATTCAATGAATCATTCAAAATATTTGTAAATTTAATAGATTTCCTGTAATTTAGTGTCAAAATTTGAAAAAATATTTTTTAAGCATCAAAAATTAAGTGGCTTAGTAAATCATTCATTTTCTCGGTTACGAAAAATGACATAATTAATTAGAATTAAAAATTTCAAAGTTTAAAGAATAATTTTGTCATTTAATTATAATCAATTCCTAATGGTATTGTGATTCAAATAAATTTATTAGTACCCATATATACATTTTGATTTAGCAAATGTTTAATTGTATTTTGCATGTATTCATTATGATTTTTTGTTTGTTTTTACAGAATTACCGTGATCGTGGATTATCGAGGTTCTACGGTGGACGTAACATAAAGGTAATTAAATGAATGTAGTTACATAATGGATCGATGTTCCGTTTCCTGCAACTCCCACGTACGATAACTTAAATCGTCTAATTGTTATCAATTATTGCGACATGAGATATGGAATACCGAAACGGTTAATGACGGTCCTACACTCAACATAATTAATAACCCTTCCGTCTTCGTGTTTGGAAATTGCACGGCCATAAATTTGTCGCAATTACACATCGGCTGCGGGGAGGTGTTGAGGTAAGCAGAGAGCGAAGGATTAGGAACAGGAAAATTGCCGAGGCTTTTAATTGCGTGCTGCATACTGGGTGGTAAAACATCTGATGTAATTTATATAACATCGTGCGTCGGTCATATCAAACCGGCTTTAAATCAATGTCTAATTTCCAGATGAAAAAAATTAATAAGATGCGAGCAAAAGGGAAAAAAAAATGTAATGCGGTGCCCGGTGTTAACGATCGTGATTATTAAGAAGTAATGCGTTTCTTCTCCCTTCTTCTTTTTTCCTTGTAGTTTTTTTTTGAATGGAGCTGCGCTGCTTTTCGATTCGGATCTTTCTACTTGAAGGTGAATTATGCAAAATAGTTGGGCCGTTTTGTGGCTCTCTGGGTGGTCACCCACAAAACCACACGTTCACGCGATCCTTATTAAACTCGAGACCGCGTCTTTTCTTCGTGTGAGCTTTGTTTCTTTTCTTTTTGTTCCCTTTCCTTCGCTTTGACGGTCCAGTTTCGCAAGTAATTATGATGTTTTCTGGATGCTCGTCTTTTGCCTTTGTTTGCCGCAGCAACTTCAAAACCCGTGCCGCATCCTCGGAAAGAAGACAATTAAAACGTTCCTTTTCAAGACGTCTCCTAATTTCTTACTTTGTTGGGAGTTCTTCAAAGAAATAAAATAAAACGTTGCTTGCTTTAACAACGACGTATTTATTAATGAACGAGTATTCGCTCATATATATGTTTTTTTATTGTCTCTGGATTGTGGTCGAAAATGACCGTAATTAAGTGGGGGCTCATTTGAATTTTACATCATCATTGCTGCCGCCGCTGCCATCCGAAGACGATGATGGCGATGATAATAAGAAATTATCCACTCTGCTCTCTGCTGTCATTATGTATTTTGCTCGCGCCTCACTTATCGCAAATAATTTAATGCCCTCTTGACGCCTCGCGTTTTAATAACATTAATACACTTCCTTTTGGTCTCATTCCTTTCTTTCCTTTTATTGATTTTTTTGCGAATCAACATTCCTCTTGAGGCCTCTCGCACCTTTGTCGTCATTTCTTCCACGCTCCATTAAATTGAACAACTTCCTTGCCCAAGTCACTTGCGGCTTAATCCTCCCCCGAAGCAAACAGATTCATAAAATAACGGGCCTTGAAATTGATTCATCCTTCGACGAAATGAAATTGTAAACTGTTTATCGTCGAACTGTTACTTTGTATTTATCACATGTATGAAATTCAGCTGCGTTTCTTTTTGTTCGTGGTATGTTTGCACGTTGGAAATTCTAGTGTAAAGTAAAGATAATTTAAGAAATAAATCACCTGTCACCTTATGCTAGTATAAGACAGATCGAGATTAAGGCTTTACTTAAAATAACAGCAGGATATTATCGTTCCTGCTTGGTGAAACTGTATGTTGCATCTCTTTCACCGTGGAAACTGCATTTGTTTTCACCATTTGAGTTCACGTCGAAAACATCCGCATTTATCAAATACTTACTTTGGAGCAAGTAGAAAACGTTGATATGAGAGCAATGAAGCAATATTATGGAAAATCACGTTTCTGGAAATAAAATAATACTATTTTGAATATATGCTTTAACATTAATAGTTGATTAATTTTTATACCAAAACGTACTTATACTTGAACCATTCGAAATATGTGTAGATCTTACGGTTTTCCTGTAATTTAGTGTCAAAATCAAAATTTTAGTGTCTTTACAAATCATTCATTTTCTCGGTAATCATAGAAGTCCCAGTTATTTATTAAGATTCCAATTAAACCTGAATAATCAGGCTTTCCAACGTACCATTCGGCATATTTGAAACTAATACTGTTTTTCTCTGATATATCAAAATTGAAATAAAAATATGATACGTTGATATGAGAGCAATGAAGCAATATTATGTAAAATCACGTTTCTGGAAATAAAATCATTCTATTTTGAATATATGCGTTAACATTAATAGTTGAATAATTTATATACCAAAACGTGCTTATACTTGACACTGCTTTTTCGAAGTTTAAAAATATTTTTCAAATTACAAAGCAAATTACAGAAAAACGATACTAGTTATGAATCTGCAAGTATATTCATATTAAAACTTAAAAATTTAACTTTCATTAGAGTATTGAAACATTAATTTAACGTAGTAGGTTGTTGAGTTATACACCAAAACGTGAAGACACTACTTTTTTGAGGGTTAAAAATGAGTTTTCAATTTTGATAGCAAATTACAGAAAAGCAGTACTAGCTACAAATCTGTTTGTACATTCATATCGAAACCTGAACATTTAACTTTATCGGTTGTCTTGTGGAGATCATCAAAACTGGAGATCTCTTTAGGCTTTTTGTACTGAACGAGCCGCCACTGGATAAGTGAACAAAACGCATTGTCAAATCCTTATGTTTCGTAGTAGGCGTGAATATTAGTATCTATACGCAACTTGAAAGCTTTAACATGGTCTTTCTTCACGTTTCTTTTTTGGAAGTTTGAAAATAGTGAGGGCTTTGTGGGACGATCGTTTCACGCGCGTTCGATAACGTGATGAGCAAACAGAGCGGTCTTCCGAAAAAACTGCTTTCTTTCACTTAAGATCACGGTTTTAACGAGTGATTGAGGAGTAGCGATGATGATGATGATATGCTGTTGTAGTCGGTGTTGGTGGTGAGGATGTGCCGTTGCTTCTGGTATGCCAACGGTTCTCCCGCTAATCGGGCATTAACAGGAAGAAACATAGCTACGGATTATCTTCGGTGTTACCGTGTCACTACCATTACTCATCCTCAAGCCGCTTGCCACACATCCTGACTATCAAATTGCAATCACGAAAGTTTACAAGACGAAGACCTAATGTCACAACATTAGGGCCTTTCTTTTCATTAACGCTAGGGCCAAGGTGATTTTTATTAATTAAATTTAAATTGGTGCCTTAATTCGGCTCTAGAAGAGAGCACGTATTCTGGTATGCAGCAAATATGTAAGAATCGATAGTGGTAATGTATGCTGGTTTTAGGAGCAACTATTTTAATTAGAATCGGTCTGATGGTGTTGAGATTTGCTCTTAAGTGAATTACCATACAAATCTGCCCACCAAACGGTTAAACGTTTTTTGGAATCGATCTCGGAAACTTCTAAATGTTCAATTGCTGTTAACGTTCACTACATAACTTCTATTTATATAGGCATCGAGTTTTTCCGAGATAAGAGCTCTTGTATTAATAGATTCCAAATTCGTTGAAATTACGTTTATGTCAGGATAAATATTAATAGATTATTATTGATAGATCTTTAGTTGAACGTTTGTGTAATTGATTTAAATCTTTAAACTTATCATCGTATATTTTACTATGTAATATAATGATGTTAGATACAAATTGATCATCTGTTATCTAACAGCTTTAACAATCATAAAATTCAACGTAAAATCACATATTGATAAATTATACAAATTGACATAATAAATTTGTACAAAAACAACAAAGATAACAGCAATAATCTCAAAAATGTCCCACTGGGACTCAAAATTGGGACAAACCTAGTTACTTTTATAAAGAGAGTATCAAAGTATTTCGATTGTTTGCAATTTAGCTTTCTGTACTATCTCTGAAATCTCACTGGTGCTGTGCTGATGGATTCGAATCAGATAATCGTTGCCCTTTCGAGTCGCATAAATCGAAGCGACTGAAGGAATAATTAGGCTGTAACACTATACGTTGGTTCCAATTAAAATATCCGGATCTGCGAGGGAAGACGCATCGAGTGAAAACAATCGAAACAAAACACGAAACGGTCTTCTTTTGTTTCCAATTTAATTAACGGACGACCTTTACGAGGCCAGACCAGATTACGATCACGACGACGATGATGAATTCGCGAAGACCGAACGGGCGGCCGGTGGTTCTCTTACGTTCGATATAAATTATTTATTGGATCGCTTCACGGACGTGCTGCGATTTTCCGTTTATTTTTGTCTTCTTCGCGGTTCCAAGGGTAGATCCCTATCCATCACAAGCACACATCAGTCGGATCAGTTTCCCGTCCATGCAAATCGCATGGAAATCACGATAAATATTCAATGAAGATTCCGTCCAATCCAATAGTTTTAAATCATTCATTCATGTCCAATTCTACAAGAAATTGTATTTCGAAACAAGCAATGATAGTCAATGAATTAAATATTAAAGTTATCTTAAAGAGACATCACTACGATTTAAATGGGACATAAATATCTGTACAAAAGGTCTTACATTTGGTAGAGTAATGTATAAATACATTACAGTTTACTATCAGATTCTTCCATGACAATACTTAATGGTTGGTACACTTGATAGTAATTTATGTCTCATTTATCGCAGAGTGTGGATGTAGCATTAAGTTTATCTCACATGATGTGAGACCGTTATTATAAGTAGATAATTTATAAACAGGATAAGATTTAAGAAATAATAAGTTAAAACGGTGGCCCGTGGGCCGCATCCTGCCCTCGCAGCAAGTACAAACAGCCCGCGATATTTGAAATAAATAACACGTTACTAATGTATACAGCATTTACTATATAAGCAAATTAGGAATAACAACAGAAAAACTAAACGTGACTTATTGATCAATAAATTCATTTACCAATTAACTCTTTCGCAATTGGTTTTCGTAACGCGAATCGCATGTTTTCACGCTGATGATGATTGTTTTCGCGTTAATTGTGTGCGCGCCAATTATCACCTTGACTTGGCAATATATTCCATTGCTGCATATGCAATGTAAAAAAATCGTAAATTTTATTTGCACAATAATTATTATTAATTGCCGGATTATCCTTCTCGATTGTTTGATTAGGATTTATCCTCCAATAGATATTTCTTCGATTTTTCTATACCTTATACGTTATGCGCACAGTAATCAGTGTACAAGTCCTTCCTGTATGGTTTGGTGGATTACTGGAAACGCTTGAATCATTCGGCTTAGCCTATTTACTTATCATCTATGAATGTGCTTTTCCGATAAATTTACGTTTCTAACATTCTGACTCAAATCTTATAATATTTATTTAATGCAATTTTTGAAGGATAAAATATTATTTCGTAATTCCGGGTTTCTCAGGAAATACATTTTTTATAAGTTTTTATACAAAATCAGAAAAATCTACGCATTTACATGAAGAAACTGCTTTTTTTGATTAGATCTGTTGTAATACTTTATTATTGTAATACAATATCCATCAAATGTAAAACGTCCATCTGCGTCCAATCCTCTAATATGGTTTCCCCCTTCTCTCCCAATGCCGGAACCTTGTTCTGAAAAGTCTGTCTGTGTGCGAGTGTTCCTCTCTTCGTATTCTCACCAAACAACCAGCTCCATATCCCTCCGAATGACCTCTTCTATTCCAAAACCAAAATTGTTCCAGTCCTCGATAGATACCTCTCCCTTTCCCTTAAATTATTCATCTCAACAGACTCCAATGTATCCTCTCTCTCTCCAAATTTTGTATCCTTCGAGATCCATCAACCCCTCCTAAATAAAAGTATCCTTGACTTACCCTATTCCAGTATCTATTCATATAATTATGTTTTTTTCTCATATGCTGTTTTTTTTTGTATAATGATTTAGATTTGATAATATTATTAAGTATTTTTATACAAATTCATAGGGAGATGGAAACGTTTCATTATTCGATTTTATGAAATCAATATTTTCTATTTTTATTGTATCATCAAAAAATATTAGTCAATTAATTTTTTTCATATTTATAGCGATTGAGGAAATGGTTGATTTTATCCGTATTTATAAGATTCGATCTTATTTTAAAAACATTATAAATGAGATAATTCGTAATTATTCCAATAATATACATTCTAGATTTCATCCTGATCCACAGTTTTAGAAACTCTAATTTTGTGACATATGTTTTGACTCTATGTAATAAATACGGTAGTGTATTAACTTTGAATAGTAGTTCCTGATGTAAATTTACACACTAAATGAAATTAAACGCATTTCTTTCATATAATACCAAAATTTACAATTCTTATTCTGTTGCATTAAAAAAATATTTGTTATGATTTTTTTTTGCATATTTATGTTAATTTTACCCATTTTTATAGGACTCGATTTTCTGTTCAAAATATTCTTAATGTAAATAAGAAAAATAATTATTATTCAAGGAATATAAACAAGATTTTATCATGTCCTATAATTTTGAAAACTCTGATTTACAGTCAATGTGACATACGTTTTGACTATGCAATAATTATAAAATTAGTGCAGTAAGTTTGAATTCTAGGTCCTGATTTAATATTATGTCTCTTGTCACTTGTTAAACTTTTAATAAAATTATTATATAAACGATTTTATTTAATAATTTTATTTAAAGTTTAATTTCTTCTAATTTGATAATTTTCATATGATAACTATGATGTAATTGATCTGATATTCATGCAAATCAAATCTTTTCAACAAAAAATTCCTATTACATAGTTCGTTTACTCAATATTGCGAATGCTTATGGATGGAATGGAATGCTTCCAAAGTTCGAAAAAAAAAATCCGGCGGAAACAATTTGAAATTGCGAAAATTCGTGAAATTGTTAATTTTTTTTGTTGATCGTGGATCAGATTATAGGCGCCACAGTTCGTTATCGTTACGTGCGTATTGTTCTGTTCCCACTCCTAATAACGTGTGTATATTTATTACGTACACTGATATTTATATAAATACATACCAAAATCGGAATGCTCTTATCGAGGATTTTGTCGGAAGCCGATGTTATTTTGAAAACGACAGTGCCGCGAAATGCTAGTCGCCGAAAATCAGTGCCCCAAAAACGATGGATTAACAAGACTCGGATCTTGCTTCTCCCCGTCGATCGCATGTAAGTACCTAAAGCCTCCTGGACATTATTGTTGATTTGTTTGATGTTCGATCGTGATTAACGAGGAAAAAAATGTGCGCGTGGGCTGCGGTCTTCAAGGGGGGTCCCATTCGTGGATGCTGTTGTTGTTGATGTTGTTGTTGCCGAACGGGGACATAAATTTACACGGTTCCGAACATTCGCGTTTGTCTCCTTATATCAATGCAAGTATGTAAGACAGCGGGGGCATTTACAGCGCATTACCGGTATTCATTCATCCTTTTCGGGGCAGCCGAAAGGACGTAGCAACAACTTCAACATCGGTTCTTCCTACTCGTTTCTTTATTATCATCATGTTCATCTCTTTTATTCTTTTCAACTTTTGCTCAAACGTCTGCCGAGCGACGTACAACGAACACAAATTATACTCGCCTTTCGACAACTTTATTTACATCCAGAGAAATGAATCTTTTTTAAACATAATTTCAACATTTTTAGAAATCGATTTATTTATTTAATTTCTCTATATTTCCTTTTATTCTTGTAACAATTAACTAAATATCAACATTATTATATATTCAATAGTTATACAACAGTAAAAATAATATTACAATTCCTTACTTTTAGTTTTAACAACTTGAAAATTAATTGGAACAACTATCACTCGATTTTGGATAATTTTATTTAAACATAATTTCTAAGTTTCTAGTTTCAAAGAATCTATCTTCTTATATTATGGTATTCATTGTTATTTGTTCAAGTTGTACAATTATACAAAATTAATATTACAATTCGTTACTTTCAGTTTAAACAACTTGAAGATGAATCATAATTTTTGTTGTTGTTGTTGTGAAACTCTCATCTCTAAGTATGAATATAACAGCTCAGGTTAAGCGAGTGGAACGCACCGCTCGGGCGACATTACAATACTAAATAATGGAACAAATAGGTTTGCATTCTAGCAGAACGGAGACGTTTTGCTTAAATAACAAGACTTAACACCGCACACAATCGCATCGTGCACTCAACCTGTTAGTAACATCTTGACTAACTAAGAAAGAACATAAAGAACAAGTATGGAAAATGGGAAATCGTTGCTTTTAAACCGCAAATTTTAATTGCGGTTACACAAATTTCTTGCACTACTCGATTTTTTTTTAAGGAAAACCGCAAATCACGGCTTAATTTAAATATTGGTTATTAGCAATTACTTGTAATGCAACAATTTGAATATAAATTTAGATATTTTTTAAAATAAGAAATAAACATTTAATCGGCGGTTTAATGGTATTTATATTACGAAAATAGGTTTGTGCAAATCATTTGCACGTTCGAGTGCCTCTCAACATATTAATTAATTGATAATTTAACGATTGTCACTTTAGATCACTTATAAATAAACTGAAATACTATAATGAAATGAAAATAATTGTTGCAATTTCTTTGTTACAATTTGTAATTTGTTTATTTTAAACTTACTATTTCTTATTAGATTAATAGTATCTTTTTTTTTTCAATATTATTAATTAACATATGCAATAAATTATGACAGACCAAACCTATGTTTTGATTAACATATTCAATTTAATATAATTATTTCATTTGACAGCATATTTTCTACTATTATGTCATAATAACTTTATTGTTAAAATGACACATGTCAAATATTTGAAATGTAAACAATCGTTTCATCTACTTAGTTCAATTACGTCACAATCAAATTATTTTGATGACATCTGTCAAAACATTTTTGTTGTGACTAATATTTATTGAACTTTAATGTTTATATTATTTTGAGTTTTGCAATCAAGTCATATTAGCAATGATAGATGACATCTGTCAGATATTTAAAATATAAATAATCGTTTCTTCTTCTTGCTTCAATTACGTCACAATCAAATTATTTTTATGACATCTGTCAATTCATTTTTCTTATGACTAATAGTTATTGAATTTTACTGTTTAAATTACGTTGATTTTTACTATCATGTCATAATAAAAATGACAGATGACATCTGTCATATATTTGACTTTTGCAAACTTAAGAACGTTACGTTTTATGTAATGCGGATAATAATTTGATGGATGTGTTGACCTTTGTTGACAAATCGGAACAAATAAATTGATTGCATTATCAGTTGATTGATACATTCCAAAACAATACTTAATTAAAATTCTACAACAAAAACAAACACATTATAATTTAATAAAGAGATTATATAAAATCTAATGTAAACATAAAATTGTAATTATTAATATATTACAAATTCTTAAGTTTTTATCATATTTAATAATTTTGTAAGTAATTAAATAATCAATGAATGAATCATGTAACATTGATGGTCTTAAAAGTTTTTTTTAAATTTAATTTTAACACTTTGATGGACACTTGCGGCTATAGCCGTCAAAGTGAAGTTCATTATGTGACATGACGGCAATAGCCGCTAAAACGAAACGGTCGGTTTTAGACACTACGGCTATAGGGCACAAATGTGCATTTAACGGCGTACAAGTAGAAGCCTAATATCATATTTTGGAAACATTTTTTTAGTTTGAATTTCGTTTTCCACCTATTATACGACTTGCAGCTTCAGTATGCACATGGTTATGAAACAAATAGTGTCAATTTTCGAACTTCACTTTACGTCACTTGTTCCTACTGTCCGTCAACCCGTTAAATCAGTCATGGTAACAAGATGTAAAATATTATCGATTTACTTTTAAAACATTCCCTAATTAATTAGTTATTAATCTTTCGGATGATTTATCGTTATAAAATGCTTACATGGTAATTTGAATTAACCTATGGATTTACAACTAAAAATCGAATTAGTCATCTATTTAGTTAATTAATCAGCATTTCTGTTTTGTTCCAACAGTTATGTTTAACAACTATTTCCAATTTGCTTAATTTTAAACTTAAGTTGGATAGTTTTTGAGACATAAATCATTTTATTAATTGTTTATTATTTATAATTAATTAAAATAATTGTCAACTTTTCAGACAAAAAGACTTAGTAAATTAGTTGGTAGTGATTAAATTAGAAAAAATAGACTTAGATAATAATAATTATGAAATTCTTTTTATATCAACCAATAAGTACACATAAATGTTTATCAATAAATCTACAGCAATTATAAATGTATTCAGCATTAATTACTACACAAGTATGCTATTATAAATAGACATTACGTAAGAGCATTAATATAATTACTAGCTAATAAATGATAATTATTTTCATGGAGGCACTAAACATGCTCAATAAAACTAAGAGGTTATTCAATTACGAATTTCATGCGTTTTAAAGAGAAAAAAAATACTTAATATATTTGCTTTGCCTCGATTAGAACATCATTAGTTCTTAATAAATTTTCTTTATTATTTGCGTCCACATATTAAGATCGTACCGAAAGGTTTCATTGCAATGTTCAAAGCATGATCCATATGATCGTGACTGCTTCATTAATTCCGCTTAATTTATAGTAAATTTTAATATTCAGGCATCGTAATCCGGGAAACTTGTTTGTACACGTATTTCCAATTGGTATTTTCGTCTAGTGTATACTGATTTATGTTGTTTCACTAATTTATTCTTGCATCACCGTGAGCGAAAGTCAGCTGAATATTTGTTTCATGTACCATTATTTCAACGAAACGTATATTTGGCTTGTATAAACGTTACAATTTACCTAGAATTTTCAATTCAGTTTGAGTTTTTTTTAAGTAAATTATACCTACTTTATTTCCATGATTGTAGATACTTTGATTTCGTGAAATATCCTTCAGCTGTCCGTGGTAATTCTTGTAAGATCCATATATAGTTTGAGACTTACGTAATACTCCAGTTTTCCTCGTGGAATTATTTACATTGAATTACAATTTATTCTTTGAATAATAGTAAATTTAAGTACTATTTGACATACAAAATTTGTTAATAACTTCTAATTTAGACACTTTTTCAGGAATAAATGAATTTGATGAATTTCTTAATTTAGAAGCAAATTATTTATAAATGTATAAAAGGTCTTCCTTCTATGAAGTATTACATTCCATTTGACTTTTGATATGGACTTTTATAATTTTATTTAAAGGTATTAATTTAGAGTAAATTGTAAACTTCATGTTAAATCTTTTAGTTGATAATTTTTTGATCCTTTTATCTATAATTAAGGACTCTGACTTCTACAACATTATGATTTTCTACAAATTACTTAATTTTTTGTAATTAAAACAATTATATTATTAATATAATTTATCTTTTTTTTTTTTTTTAAT
>JAFMTC010000994.1:453064-468697 GCA_018845635.1 Nicrophorus orbicollis
TTAAAACCAGTCTGGACCTATGGAATACAGCTGTGGGGAAGCACTAGCAAATCTAATATAGCTATTATACAAAGATTCCAGTCGAAAGGCCAAAGAAGAATCATTGGAACTTCATGGTACATTACAAACAGGAGAATACACGAGGATCTTTAAATAGAAACAGTGAAGGAAGCCATTATGAAATATAGTAGCAGATACCAAAATAGGCTAGAAAAACACCCAAATGACTTAGCTATCAATATTCTTGATAATAGCTTAACAACGAACCGACTGAAGCGATGTAATTTACTGGATCTGCCAATGAGATTTAACACCTAACTAGCAATTAAGGAAAAACCACCAGTCAGGGCTATCCAGTATTAATTTGTCATTTGTCAACCGTTAAACCATTTTATTATAAAATAGATTGTAAATAGAAACAGACGATATGGGTCAAAAAGATAATTCTCATTAAAAATGTCTACAAAAATGTTTTATTAATTAATTTAGTTTTCGTTATTACGATACGCTGTTAATATTGTTTTCTATTTTAGAGAAACAGTATAATTACCATCATTTTTGTTTGTGAAGATTGGTATTCAGATAGAAGGTGTTATTTTCCGTCTTTTTTTTTCTTAATCAAAAGGCCACGGAGTGAACTATTTATTACGGCGATTCGATCTGAAGGCAGGTATATCATAATTGGTGGAATTCATTAAGGTGGAAGATGTGGACGGGGCTACGTGTTAATTGCTCTATCATAGTTTTAATGGTGCATGGCTGTAGCAGGAGCATCCTCGTTATCTCCTCGTTCAGTTGAGGTCATCTTCGGTCCGGAGACGAGGATTTCTCCACGAAATAAAGCAATTTAGTCCGTTTGGTAAACGCGGTAAACCTTGGATCGGATCTGCGCTGCTCGTTATACGAGGTTTCCGTCAAGAGTGCCATAACGATAATTCCATTAATCCGCGTTGCGGACTACTCACGTTGGCGTTGATACGATCTTCTCTCGCTTCTTCGTCACTCGTTTATCCTTCGGCGGCGGCGGCGGCGGCAATCATCCATCAAAATCCGTTTAATCCCATGATAAATCCCATATACTCCCGGTCGGCTCCCATTGCAACAAGTGTGACTAATGTCCTCGGCATGAATTATTTACGATATTGTAATCGATTTCAATTTGAATAATAATTCGCAACTTGCATACCTTTAAGGAAGAGAGAACGAGAAAGGCATAAAGAGACGTCGATTTGCGCTAAGCTCGAGTAATTTATCTGTTTATGCAAGTGGACGATTAGAGGTAACAATATAAGGAGAAAAAACGCATTCACACATAGAAAAAAACGTCGTAGTCTGTTTTCATTTGTTTGCTTGGCGCCGGCCGCCAATGCAAATCAAACAGCATTTACTTTATTCCGGTATTCGCAATATGCAATAATAACTATAATTAAATACCAAAGGCTTCCATTGATTTTTTTTCTTCTATAAAAAGCAAAACAGTTTGCATTCAATTCAGATAAATCAAGTTGACTTCATAAAGGAATTTACATCTTAAAATGTTATAATTTTATGTGTGACTATAAACTAATTTATTAATTATATGTATATAATTAAGATAGAAAAACAAGTCTGCTCAACATTCGATCTCTATCAATTTTGCATATGTAATATTACCTGTGTTTTTTTTATGTTAAATCTTAAATCGTGGGTGTCGAGATTTACATGTTAGATTTTACATTAGATTACTATACATAGTTTAAGAGAATTTAGTATATAATTATTGTTGTTATGAATAATATTAATTTAAATGCAACAAGTTTTTTTTTTATATTTTACATTTGTAATTATAAATCATTATAAGTTGCATTTGTACTTGTTTTGAGTTGTATGTTACCATTAATATGTATAGTTAATTTATTATAGTTATTTTATCAAGTGATAGTAGCAAACCTTAATATATACGAAAGTAATTTCAAGAATTGTTTGTACTTAATTTTTACAATTAATTGCAGAAAAATCTTAAAAGATGCGATATTTAAAACATAAATCTATTGATTAGAAAATTGTAACAATAACTACAAAAACTTAATACAATTAAAAATCATTTCCATTATTGAAATGCACTAATGAATATAGGTCTTTCTACTCAAGAAAATATTTCTAATATAATTAAAATAATGCTATAATAAAATTTATAGCATCAACATGTACAAGTACACGCATACCTCGCTATACGTCATTTCGCTATAACGGCCCTATTCAATTAAGACACGTTTTCGATTTACGGCCTGAAATGTTTCGCTATAACGGCAAAAAACTTTTTTTCGTGTCGATATGTCTACATACTGCCAATCTTGCGCAAGCGCATTAATTGATTCCTTATACGGCCAAGTTTCGTGGAACGTATCTAGGCCGTAAAGCGAGATATTGGTGAAATTATTACTGCAAAAGGCTATAGACTATAGGTCTCTCTACCCACATTTATACATATTTTTTTTATAGCATTATAAGATCTTATTTTTTTTTTTAAGAATTAATAATTTCTTTTATATAATAATGTTTAACTTCCAATTCTAAATGCTACAAGCATGTTTTTGATAAAGCTTCTACAAATGCATTAACGCATTAACACCTAGGACCATCTTCCACAGTCTGTTAGTACGATCTTACTAATTATCCTAATAGTATTTTAAAATTTCTAACTGAAATGAGTAAATGCCAGAAAATTTGTTCATTTTCAATATTTGTTTCAAAATCTGTTGACTTAGTCTCTAAAATCAAAACGTTTTTTTTTTTGTTATTACAAAATATTGAATTTTGGGCTCATTTAATTCTCTCTGATTGCATTTATAATGTTTTGTAATCAAATGGATTTGCATGTCAAAAATGTTAGTTTGTTCCTGACTCACAAAATGATGCATTTCAACATTAGTTTCAACTATACATTTTAATTGTATCAAGTATTTTCCTTGTCTAAATAATTAGTAAAAATATATCATTATTAAAGTGTTAAAACTGGAAAATATATTCCTTTTGTAATATTCTATTTGTTTAACTATACATTTGTTACATTATTTCAACATACATCTTTGTTGGCCCAAATTAGGGCAAAGGGCTAACGACCGAGGTCTAATTACCCAGTGTTTACAAAATGTATAATGTTTACATGTAATCATAGAAAACACAAGTTAATAAGTTTATTCTACAGAAGTCAATTGAAAAAAAATAATAAAATTCCAAATAATAGAAGTCAAGTAGATTAGAAATATAAAATTAATTTAATAATGTAAATTATGAAATTTGGTTTTGCTTCTATTTTTATCAAATAAGCAACTAGAAGAAATATGTATTTCCATCTTCACTCTATTGGTTAGATTCTTCAAGTTTGGTTTTGCTTGAATTTTCAATACTTAAAAGCAATTTTCTGAAATATGTATTTCCATATTCACTCTATTGGATTATGTTATTCAAGTTTGATTTTCCTTATATTTTCATACAATACATATAAGCAATTTGCAGAAATATGTATTTCCATATTCACTCTATTGGATTAGATTCTTCAAGTTTGGTTTTGTTTAAATTTTCAATAAATAGAAGCAATTTTCTGAAATATGTTATTTCCATCTTCACTCTATTGGTTAGATTCTTCAAGTTTGGTTTTGCTTGAATTTTCAATACTTAGAAGCAATTTTCTGAAATATGTAATTCCATATTCACTCTATTGGATTAGATTCTTCAAGTTTGGTTTTGCTTAAATTTTCAATACATAGAAGCAATTTTCTGAGATATGTATTTCCATCTTCACTCTATTGGATTAGATTCTTCAAGTTTGGTTTTGCTTGTATTTTCAATACTCAGAAGCAATTTTCTGCAATATATATTTCTATACTCTATTTTATTACGTTAGTCAAGTTTGGTTATATTAAGACAATCCTTAGTTTACATTACTAATCACATTCTGTTTTGACGTAACATTTCTGATAGTCGTTGCTAAGAGATTCATACCTGTGTAATGCAATATATTTAACTTTAAATACAACTTACTTTAACAAGATGATTGATATTACGTAGCATAAATTGGTTCTTTTCCTTTTCTTTTTGTGAAATGAGTTAAATGTCGCATCGAGTGTCCTACTGTATCCATAAACATGATGCAGTTACGATTAATGCGAACGATTCCATTCGTAGGAGGGGTCATTTATTAAATACAGGCCTGGAGCGGCTCCACGACCACTTTTAAAAGATTACAATTAGATGAAGTGCTCCGATAACCATAATTCGCATTTGCAACTGCAATTCGCTGCGGTTGGCAACGGGCGTGCGTGCATCTGAGTTGGCAGCAGCTCGCCTTGATCTATGGATGTCCAGGATAATTAATGCATTGGTCCTTGAGGTGTCAGGCGGTCGGTGGTTGGCGGCGGCGGCGGTGGCGGTAGGGAAAGGACGAGTGCAGGATGAGCCATCTCCACCTCGTGCCTCGCAATTGCGCGGCTTTATTAAATCACACGCGGGATTTCAATTAATATTCGCAATTGAAACACAGTCGGGATTGATTTAGGATGGACATGATTTATCCTTGTGCGCGTAATTGAATCGGGCCCGATTTATTGCCGTTTGAAGGTCGCACATACACACAAACACATACGATAGTCTAATTGTTGTTTGCTGTTGTTCTTGATGTAGTAGTGGTAGTAGTAGGAGGCGGAGGCGGATGGAGGTGGCTGCAGCAGTTTTATCGGAGGCGGAAATTGTTAGTCGATGCCCACTGCCCGTTCCGCCATTATCTAATTCCATGTCTAACGATGATTAGCGGGACCCGCCACAAAATGGTCGCAAAGAGCGATCCTCGGAGGGGAAATTCATCGGCTCCAACCGCCGCAAATGGAAAGTTGCTTGAACTGAACTTGCTTTACCTTCCAGGCCTATCTACTCAAACAGCCATATCTACTCCAATTTATATCACCCACAAGACAACTAATTCAATACCACTTTTAGTTTCAATTTACTTTCTCTGAATTTATAACACACAATGTTTATCAATATCATTTTTTGTTTCTGTAAACTCATATTTTTTTTGTTAATATTTAGTTAATTTATGTCTTGGTTTCTATTTCATATGTGTTTATTATGAGTCATCCATCCAAAATCATTTTTTTAGAATTATTTGTTCATCCAATAATATCAGATCTAATTTATGAATATAAGATATTCATTAATGTCGTTTATTACAAAATGTATTGAATGTTTCTTTTTATGATTATTCAATGCTTAATTCTGAAATTTTTACTGAAAAACGTAACTAAATTCAATACCACTTTTAGTTTCAATTTACTTTCTTTGAGTTTTTGTTTCTGTAAGAAACTGATATTTCTTGTTAATATTTAGTTAATTGGTAATAATGTATTGGTTTATATTTAATAGGTGTTTATTATAAATCATCCATCCAAAATCATTTTTTCAGAATTATTTGTTCGTCCAATAATATCAGATCTAATTTATGAATATCAGATATTAATTAATTTCGTTTATTACGAAATTCGAAAAATGTTTCTTTTTATGATTATTCGATACTAAATTCTGAATTTGTTACTGAAAAACGTAAATAATTTTGTATGAATCTGTGAGACAATAACCAAGTATTCTATATTAACAGAACATAAAAATATCTGAAATCGATCAAATCTCGAATTTAGTTAAAAAAATGCACATTTTATACCAAAAAAACTGATTGCTGAAATGTTAGGAAAATCTATCTATCTAATTCTATATTTTGGTACGATTTTCTGATATGATGTTTGGGTTTCACAAAATTTAAGGCAACAAAATAATATCCTTTTAGCAGTCTTGTAGGATAAAATAAACAATTATAATTAAATAAAGTAGAGATTTCAGTGTTTGCAATTATTGCAAGATAAGCATATTTTGAGACGAAACTTTTGAATCAATCGTTTTGTTTTTTTTTGCTTTAAAAAATTTCTTTAAAAAAAGTTAAATCGCACGAAAATACACCATTTCATTGTTCATCTTCAAATCCAAATAAATGTTACAAAGTTTAACCAAGAATAATGGACATTTTTCTAAATTGCAAGTTACAGTTAGTAATATTTACTATTACAAAAGTTCTATTTACTGTTTCTTTTTTTGACATTTTTTGTTAATTAAGGCTAATGACATTAATTATATTATTTCAATATCTGTATTGGGAAAAAGGGCTAACGACCGAGGTCTTTTTGCTAAATAATTATATACATTAATTTATTATAACGTTGTTAATTGAGAACAGATTCGTGGAAGTGAGTACAAGCTTTCCTAAGTGCAGTACATTCATATTGAGCATTTGCGACACACCTTAGGTGTGATACCCATGGGAATCGAATCGGTTCGTGCGTTCCTAACGTTGCCAAAGCTTTTCTTTTAGTGGCATTGTACAAGTTGGGCAATTTCCTCTTGATGCAAGTGTATCAAAGCTTCGGTTAGAAGTGGAAGGACTCGGAGCGTTACCCGTTTCACCTGTCGAGGACGAACGGCACTCCACTTCATTAATTGGAATATCCTAGAGAGCCGTGCGCGCGTATGTCTACAGTCGGTTGTCTCTTGGGAAAAGCAAACACTTCTCCGTTCGTTCGGAAGAAGAACAAGAAAAAAATGTTGCATATTGCTTTTCGATCCTTGACACTCTTCAAAAGAAGCAACACCACTCTCCTCTGGGCGCGTTTTTCGGTTTAGAGTTTCTTTCTTTCGAAGAAGAAAACATTACACTCAATCCAGCTTTAAATAACGTAAACGTCAGCACTAAGCGCATCGTAATAAAACAAAAATGGTACTGCACAGGATCGTGCAAAGAACGTTGGAGAAAGAAAGGAAGTGCACGGTTTGCATGGATTATTTTTCTTCAAAGCTCGACACTTTCTCTCTCGCTCGTTCGCATCTTGCTGGTGTCTGGTATGCCTAATCCCGTGTAATCTGTATTGCATCTCGAAAACTAATCCAGTCTGTGCGACGTAAATTATGGCACTGGGATAGTTTAATCGAGCTTCGGAGTCGTGTGGGACGATTTACCACACACACTGGACCACGAAGACGACGGCGGTGGTGGTGACGACCAACTGGTCCCATTCCGATCCTCGACCGCTTTTCATCATTTATTGTTCAACAAGCCTTGGTACTTGGTCAACACCGAAACGGACAGCAACGACACACTCGTTACTCAATATCGGAATGCCTTATCGATGTTCTGCACTCGCCTTTTCACCTTACAATATAAATTCCTTGCAATACCAATACCTAGTATTAGATACAAACTATTTTTTTAAATCAAGATTTCTTGTCCTACAGAAAAACATAAATATCCTTGATTTCATGCAACTTACTATCAAAGTTCGATTAAAAAATCAACACATATCCAGTTTAGAAAAGCCTTCAATTCAAAAGAGCCTTAATTTCTTAATCAATCTATATACAAAACATTTAGCTAAAATATTGACTTTCACTACAAACAATGCAATTCTAAATCTATTTAATTTACTTTATATACTTGATGTATTCAAACCCTAAATTATTTACATTGAAATAATAATAACATGCAATGCTTCAACAATTACAAAAAAAACTATAATATTAAAGAAATACAAAATTAAAATGAAATGCTATATTTGATTATTCCCAACACCAAACAATTGTAAAAGTGTGAATTGAAACACAAGTAATTGGAATATAAATTCTGATTTGTTCATCAATTAAATTGTCTTTAATTTAAAAAACTGCTCTTGTTAAAGATATTATTGCAAACTATTGTGAAACCCGATCGTGTTTTTCTTTTGATTTAATTTAATTTATAAAATGTTGATTTACATTTTGCCAATTAATTTCCGCCTACACTTCCGTCATCCAATTAGAAGTATTTGTAAATAGGGGATGATGGGGGGAAGAAGGTTTCCGCCACCACCTGGTTAATTTATATCGTCACGTCTATAATCTTAGGAAAGATAGGGAGAGAGAAAAGCTGGAGAGAAAACAACGTAGGTGGAGCTCAATTAATTCCGGGAAATTGATCCTTGTGTCTCGTTCTTTCTCTTCTCGTCTATACGTTTTCAATGAGACTTTGTTTTTCGGTTTCTTTTTTATTTAAAATTCTGGAAGGTATATAAGGGCCCGACTTTCACGCTCAGATCTTCAGTCCTCTAATTAATCAATCCAAAGCGCGTCGAGAACTCAATTTACTCCTTCATAAAAATAGTAAGATTACATTCATTTCCAATTTATTACATTTTTATATCGTTCTTTCTTATTTAATTCATTGAATCTATACGATTTGGATTAATGTTTATATCGTTATTTCTATTTAACTAATTGCTCAAATTTTAATTAATGTAATTTATTTTAACATAGTTATTTTTTAAATTAATTTATTATTTCAATTATGTTACTATATGTTACTATAATATATTAATATACAGGAATTTCAATTAATAACAATGCATTGTATTATTACTCTGAACTTTTAGTTCTAATCAGCCTTACTGCTACCTTAATCTTCTGACCGGTAAATTCCGGAAAAATCGGTCATGGGTGGGATTCGATCCATCACCATTCGCACCAGATTTTTGTGATGCAGGGACTCTTAAACGCTCGGCCAAAAGTTGCCCCAATTTAAAGATTTCCACGTAAATTTTAAATAGTTTATTTTTAGTTTATATACAAATTGTTCTTAATATTTGTTTTGAAACCTTTTAAATCTTATTTTTTAGCATGTTTATTTCTGTTGTTAAAACTTTTTGATCAGTTACGAAAATTTATATTGAATTTGGATAGAAAAACCTTAGTCTTTATTGAATTATTATATATAATAATTTCATTTCATTTTTGTTTGTAAAATTGACAACAAATTTTCAATTTTAATTTTTCTGTTGTTTTTTTTAACAATAATTAATTTTACATAGAATTTGTAATTTTTATAATGAATTATGTATATATAATCAGATGATTGTAATTCTATTGAATTTACACAATATTATTAGTAGTCATAATTTTGGCTATTGTCAGAAGTTTTTCTATAATTTTTATATTATGAAATTTTATAATGATATTTAAATTCATGTGTATTTAAGAGTAAAATCCGTTTGTTTTCTATGAAATTGTACGTGAGATGCCCAATTTGGAAGGTATCTATTACCCTAATCTCTAATTGGTGATTGTGTTTGTGTTTTGGGAGGTCCACATAAAACAATCGAAAGAGTTAACCTTTCGGGTCTTTCGGTCCTCCTGGATTGTTGTTCGGTTTATTTTTTAATTGATAATTATCGGGTGTTAATGCGGGAGGTGGGAGGGGGGCTGCGTCCGAAGGAGTTGAGGAGCAGCAGTGGCGATGCGTTGGTCGGAAATTAATTGGTTTCGTTTCGTTCTGAATCGTGTGTTACAGGTAGTGGCTGCAGCCGCCGCTCTTCTTCATCTGCCTACCATCATCATCATAGTCATCACCATCAGCATCTTAGCATCGCCGTCCTAGTGTGCCATCGTTTGGTGCGTGATTGAGAGTGTGTGTGAGAGTGCGTGCGTGTGCGCAACCATCGACTTCGTCAGCAGCAGCAGCAGCAGGAGGAAGAGCAGATCCCCATCCTCTCCGGATCGTCTCCTTCTTACTGAATCGGGGAGGAAGTCAGGAACATTGGGCCCTGAAGGATGACGATGGTGCGGACAGAAGCGTAGCAGCCGGAAGGAATAAGGGCGGCCGAGGTGCGAGGGTTGAGACGCCCCTTGCACGACCTCCACCACTCGCCAGCACTGGCTACTATGCGAATTGCACAATCCCTTCGAGCCCTCATCGCCGCGGTAAGAACCAAATCTTCATTTCTCAAAAAACAACCTCCCTTAACTATTGCCAATTTGATCGTCACCTATACCCCCTCTATGTTAGTAGTACAATTCTAAGGGAATTGCCATCTTTGTTTATAATAATTACATCAAACAATTTGTAATGCAATTATGTGGGTCTTTATAACCAATTTGAATACTGTATCAAGTTTATTAATCTACTTAATTAATCAAACAAGTAATTTATAATGCAATAATGAGGATTTGATAAAATCTTAAGAACTTAACCTTCACTACTACAAACCTTACTTAAAAATTTCCTATTCGGTTATGCTTCATGATGTATTCATGTACATTGCTACAAATTGAATTATCATAAAAATCACAAAAACGCAATTAATTTTCATAAAAATTAGTTGAAAACCGTAGCAAGAATATTAATCTTCTTTTAACATGTAATATTGTCTATTTTTTTGGTACAAAAACGCATATTTTTTCGTTCAAATCAGTTGAAAACCAATATAAGTTTATTAATTATATTTACATAATGCAACTTCTACGTTTTTACCAAAAATAAAATAAAATTTCCATAAAAATTAGTTGAAAACAGTAACAAGATTATAACAACTACATCCAACAAGTAGTTCATTTGTAATGTAATTATGTGGGTCAGATATAATCTAAATAATTATTTATATATACTAATTAATTGCATTGATTACTTGCACGAGACTTGTCAAACATAATTAATGCAACTTTTATTTCAATGATGCTTCTAACAAAACTATTGCAAATAGGTTTTTCTTTCCTTAAATTATTTCCGTATTAAAATCAAAGTAAACCAAAAGAAATTTAACTTAAAAAGTTGGAAATCCATGGTTTAACTAATGATACAAATTGTACACTAAGCAACTTGAAATTACTAATTCGAACTTAGTACTAAATTAGTACAATTAGTACTAAATTTTCCTGTTTGATTTAGATTTATATTATTTACGAAAATATAATTTGCTATTATTATTGCTATAATATTATGAATACATATTGTATATAATATTGTTTCAAATATTCTTTTATATACGAATACTTGTAGTAATATATTCAACAATATAAATTGATAATGCAAATATACAATATAGCAATAGTAAATATTTGATGTATTGCTTTCACTATTAACCAACCAATAATCTTTCATATCGGATGATTAATAGTATATTGAAAACGCATTTCCATTAGAAAGTGCGAAATTAGTAATTTATTTTAAATAGACACCGTAGATAGGAAAAAGATTAAATGTTAATAGATTATTAAAATAATAGAGAATTATGCATTCATGATAACTTAAAACAAATATCATTTATTTAGTGAAAATACATTTGCAATTATAATTGATCTGAAAATGTTATTTTGTCTAAATTTGCCAGGGGTTTAATTTTCTAAATGATCAACTTAGTTTTTGAATATGTTTGTTCATGAATTCTACAAACAATTAGATTCATTTAAATACTTACCTTTCCATTTGTTGTTTAACTTTAGAGTAAATTATAGTTAGAGCTATGAGTATTTAACAATGCCTTATAAATTACAACGTGTATTAAATATATAAACAGAAAATTTAATATTGTCAATTTTATGATCTAATACATACAATGACCTTTTCATAGTCGAAATTTTAAAATGAACTAAATTGTATAGAAAAAAATGAAGAAAAACTAAACGGTAAATAAAAATAATAGTGAGAAAGTTTTACATTATAACATGTAGCATAAACGACTTTTTTAAAAACTTGAAATTCAATATAAAAGAAGAGAAATTTTGAAAAAAAAAACAAGTAATACAGTAATAGCTTTATTTTTTTATGGTCCCACAACATTGTGGGTGGAATGTTAGCAATGCGAAGTGTTTCATTTTACGACTCTGTTTGCCATCCAATCTTATCGCAAAACGGATGCTACTTGCTATTAAGTGTAAATATACAAAAAAAAAAGATAATTTACAAATAGAAAACTTGGAGACAAAAAATATATAAGAAGCTGATGTAAACATTCACGTTGTCCTTCCAGGAAATATATTTTTTTTGGTCGTAATTTAAACATCATGCAAATGGGAAATGTACTTCGATTTTTCAATGTTATAAAAGAATCCTTACTATATGAGGTAATATTATTTATTTTGAAAATTAAAGTTTGAGCAAATTGAAAATATAATAAATGCATTATGTACTTCAATATTTCAATTTTATATGATAATCCGTACTATCCGAGGTAATGATATAAATGGAAGAAAATTTCAAGTTTCCCATTTCCTCAACATGTGTAATCCACAAAAATACAATGCAGATAGATGTGACATTTACTGAATTTTCATACAATAGAAAAATCAATGTTACCGTTTTCTTTTCACAATAATTCTTTACAAATGTTTAGTTTTCTTGGAATTTATTAGGCATATTTCGTTTTTGCTTTCTTCGTACAGATTTGAGGCAAAACACGTGTAACGAAAGTGGTCGTAAATCATAACTCACAGATTGCGAAAGCCATGAGGTACCTCCAACAGATTGTCTGAGGGTGAAGTTTGAAAAATGAGATATTGTTTAGGGTACAATTGTAAACTTATGTCAATTCTTTCAAGAAAGTGGACAATAGACTAAAACATTTCAAAAGAAAGTAATTACAAGTAAAGGTTAGGCCGGATATGTGTTAAACTCTTAAAAGAAAAACATTAATCATTCCATACATTTGGTTATTAATTATTGTTAGTAATCGGTTCGAATTACCATTGAAAATAAATATGTTAAGAAATTCCAAAAACGTTGAGAAACTCTAAAGAGATTACAATACAATATATATAAAACTTAAAGTATTAAAACTTTTCAGATAATAACGCCCTTTGGACCAATACAATCATGAAATAAAGAATGTCGTTTGATTATGATGTAAACTTCAACTTCTAATATTCTCTTAACTAAATAATCATCATAGCACATAAAACAGTATATTTTATTATGGTCTTTCGCCTGGCACCTTTCTATCCGAAAAAAGTGATTGTAACAATCATAAAATAGTCTGGATAATCTTAAAAAAGTAAAGTACAAAGAACATAAATCATCGTTTGGAACCATAAAAAGGTCTTTCCTCCCCAAAGGAATTTAATTTTCTTTTCAAAACTATGTTCACATTAGCTTTTTTTCAACGAGAAATGAAAATTAGGCAACTATAACCAACATTTAGATTAGTTATGACATATAATTGATGCTTCTCTTAAGTTTTAGAATCTTTGAAATATTGCTGAACAAAAGAGTGAAATTGAACTTAAAACTTTTCTGATAAAAACGACCTTTGGCCCAATTTGGACCAATGCAATCATGAAATAAAGAATGTCGTTTGATTATGATGTAAACTTCAACTTATAATATTCTCTTAGCTAAATAATCATCATAGCACTTAAAACAGTATATTTTATTACGGTCTTTCGCCTGGCACCTTTCTATCCGAAAAAGGTAATTTATATGTAATTGTAATAATCATAAAATTATATGGATAATCTTAAAAAAGTAAAGTACAAAGAACATAACTCATCGTTTGGAACCATAAAAAGGTCTTTCCTCCCCAAAGGAATTGAATTTTCTTTTCAAAACTATGTTTACATTAGCTTTTTTTCAACGAGAAACGAAAATTAGGCAACTATAACCAACATTTAGATTAGTTATGACATATAATTCGTGCTTCTCTTAAGTTTTAGAAGCTTTGAAATATTGCTGAACAAAAGAGTGAAATTGAACTTAAAACTTTTCAGATAATAACGCTCTTTGACCCAATTTGGACCAATGCAATCATGAAATAAAGAATGTTGTTTCATTATGATGTAAACTTCAACTTATAATATTCTCTTAGCTAAATAATCATCATAGCACTTAAAACAGTATATTTTATTACGGTCTTTCGCCTGGCACCTTTCAATCCGAAAAAGGTAATTTATATGTAATTGTAACAATAATAAAATTGTATGGATAATCTTAAATAAAGTAAAGTAAAAAGAACATAAATCATCGTTTGGAACCATTCCCCAAAGGAATTGAATTTTCTTTTCAAAACCATGTTTTCATTAGCTTTTTTTCAACGACAAACGAAAATTAGGCAACTATAACCAACATTCAGATTAGTTATGACATATAATTCGTGATTCTCTTAAGTTTTAGAAGCTTTGAAATATTGCTGAACAAAAGAATGAAATTGAACTTAAAACTTTTCAGAAAATAACGCCCTTTGGCCCAATTTGGACCAATGCAATCATGAAATAACGAATGTCGTTTGATTATGATGTAAACTTTAACTTCTAATATTCTCTTAGCTAAATAATCATCATAGCACTTAAAACAGTATATTTTATTACGGTCTTTCGCCTGGCACCTTTCAATCCGAAAAAGGTAATTTATATGTAATTGTAACAATAATAAAATTGTATGGATAATCTTAAATAAAGTAAAAAGAATATAAATCATCGTTTGGAACCATAAAAAGGTCTTTCCTCCCCAAAGGAATTGAATTTTCTTTTGAAAACTATGTTTACATTAGCTTTTTTCAACGAAAATTAGGCAACTATAACCAACATTTAGATTAGTTATGACATATAATTCGTGCTTCTTTGAAGTTTTAGAAGCTTTGAAATATTGTTGAAATTGAACTACGTTCTATATTGAATAATTGAGTGGCATTTCTTTCCATCGATACTCTTGAGGGTGGTGTTCGATTCGTGCAGTGCAGATTTCGGTTCACGTGTATACATTAAAATACCTGGGCCGTCCGATTGCATACATTAAGGCCATTAGAAGAAGCCGGGAATTCGCTCTCTCGCCGCTTAAATACATGTTCTACACATGTTAGACGATCTATTATTATGCGGTCTCTCTGCCTCCTTCATCTCACCTCACCTCCGCATCTTCTCCTCCTTTCCATCCTCTCTTTGCACGGCGAATGCCGCAATAAATATCGCAGATAAAATGATACGATCTGCGCAAGTGGATGGTGCGTTTTCATTATTATACGTTGTCTGCGATTGTAACATATTAATCTCGTTCGCTTCTTGTCTCACGGATGTACGGATGTCCCCCCTCTGGGATCATTTAATAATCCGAGACCTGGTTATTAAACCAAAATCGGACTTTATCTCAGGACCAACATCTGGATGCCCTCCTCCCCCGTAATCGCGCTTAACCATCGCAGATTCATTTACGTCGAATAGCTCCGGTTTCTAATAGACAACGAAAAACCAGTATAACATTATCGTGTGATATTTATCTGCCGCATATGGAAGTGTTCATTAACATTCAGTTTCACTTTCGTTACGTGTAGTGTGCATTGATTGACATGACTAGATTTTATCCATTTCGTTCAAATTTTGATTAACTGGCATAAAGCTGCTAGTTAAGTAAATAAAGAATACTTAATAGTTTCCATAGATAAATAACTTTAATTCATTTTCTAACAAAAAAATACTAACATTTATGTTAGTTAAATTATATTAATTAGTTGAATTTAACGTTTAAACAATTGAACGTATCAATGGAATGATTACATGCAGCTGTGATTGTTAAACATATAATAATGTCCATATAAGGAGTGAATAAGTGCACTTAAAGCTGCGATTGTAAAGCCATTAAATACAAAGAGTTAATACCTGCACTGTGCAGCTGCGATGTTAAAACACGTAAACAATCTTTATATAAGGAGTGAACACTTGCACTTTGCTGTTTCACGAATTGACATTCCAAATAACGAGTAAATACCTGCACTTGGCAGCTGCGATGTTAAAACACGTAAACAATCTTTATATAAGGAGTGAACA
>JAFMTC010000994.1:468708-484964 GCA_018845635.1 Nicrophorus orbicollis
TATATAAGGAGTGAACACTTGCACTTTGCAGTTTCACGTATTGGCATTCCAAATAACGAGTAAATACCTGCACTTGGCAGCTGCGATTGTAAAACTCGTAAACGATGTCCATATAAGGAGTGAACACTTGCACTTTGCTGCTGCGATTATAAAAGACGTAAACAATCTCCTTATAAGGAGTAAACAGCTGCAGTTACAGTATACGTAACAATTGTGCGTATAATTTATTAACAGATCCTTCTCAAATACATTAGAATCTGTTAAATTAGTATAATATATTCTACTTCAATCATTATTATATAAATCTTTAACATATATTTAAATGAAAAGAAATTTCGGTTTAGTTTTAATATACTGCTGCAAGTGTATGGTTATCATAAAGAATCATACATTTGCAAGGTGGAAACTGAAGAAAAATAAGTATAATTTTCATTTTTAGTATATTGTTTTATAAAGAATCTGTTACATTAGTAAAATATATAATTAATTAGCGGTTTCTGTTTTCGAAATCTTGCATCAATCATTATTATATAAATCTTTAACCTCTCTATATATATCTGAAAAGCTATTTCGGTTTAGTTGTAAGATAATACTGCTGCAAGTGTGTAGTTATCACTATGAATCTTACTAACGTGAAGATTATGGGAAGCATAAGTCTTTGCGAAACAAGGTAAACGTCATGTAAACACATACTAAAATGACCGTGTTCCGCTGACAGGTATAGCTCTTGAAATAAGCACACTTGGTTGTAATAAATTTTGGTAACTTGAGATTCGAACATTTCAATGTTATTTTAAACATAATTTTGACATAATTTTTTTCAATTTAATAAAATAATCCGCACTATCCGAGATGGTTGAAAATTTGAAGTTGTTTATTTCTTCAACATGTGCAATTCATAAAAGTATTTGATAATATTTGAAACTAAAGGAAATACAAGTATTTTTGAGTATGATTTAATAATAATTGAAAGATATTTGTGAAACTATTCGTAATATTTGACAAAATAATAAATTGTTTTTGAAACTTTGACTGAAAATGTTACAAACTGTATTTCTCCAAGTCTAAAACATTAAGACATTGTTAAAGGTCTAGACAAGTCATGCATTTACAAAAATTTTATAGATTGAACCTCATTTTGGGCCTCAAAATTATGAATATCTTTAGGGAAATTAATTTTTAATAAGAAAATCTACATTTTTTTAAATAATTCAGTATTAATTAAGTGAGAAATGTATTTCAAACATTCAATATTATAATATAGTCTTGTAATTGAATTACTTTTAACTTTTTGTTAAATATTTATTGACAAATTTTTTCAAAATTAAAATTAATTTTTCGAAACTGCGATTTATTTTTGGGCATTAATTGAAAGAACATTATGTTATTGCTAAACTTGTCTAAACTAACTAATTTTCAGGATATTACACAAACGTTGTTGATGTAACTTGAAGTAAATTATTTATTGTAACCATTATTAATTGCAATAAGTTAATTTCTATTTTTTTTTAAACGAATGTACTTAATTTTGGTCATTACTTGAAAGAAATTAATGTAATTGCTAAACATTAATTGTAACTTCTAAATTTGTATAAACTAATTAATTTTCAAGATATTACACAAACAATGTTAATGTAACTTGAAGTAAATTGTTAACACAATTAATTGCAATAAGTTAATTTCTATTTTTTTAAACGATTCTTTGCGAAATACTTATAAAAGATTAAAATTCGTGTTTGGAAGTAGGGTTGCAATTAAAATAGTTGGAGGCGGTCGATTGACCCAATCTAAGCTCGTTGGTGATGTAACCGCTGTTACGAATTACTTATGCAAAACCATAAACATAAAGCTAATGTTTAATAACCAGCTGCAATCATATTTTAATAATAATAGTTATGATAATAACATTACATCGTTATTTTATGATACCTTCTGCATAAGAAGTCGGTCGCCTCTCACTTAGTCCGAATTGTCGTTAACCGTTTTATTAACCATTATTTAACAACAAATTATTATGAATTAACAACAAATATCAATAATATGTATAAAAGAAAGAAACAAATTATTAAATACCTGTGGTTTGATGCTTTTCAGGATTATTTCAATACTAATGTATATTTTAGCATCAATTTAGGTCATTAGTTTAAATTAATCCTAAAAGGTAAAACGAAAAAGTATTAATAATATTTTTTAATTATGTATTATTATGATGATATAAGTTAGATTTTAATGATTTTTTTTTATATAATTATTTCATTTAATAAGAAATAATTGTATAATTTTACAAATTTTGATTTAGTAAACTTATAATTGCTAAAGGTTTTAATGCATATACATATTTTCTTATCTAAACAATTTATATTAATGAATGTTTGTAACGTCGTTTCGACTTTCTTCTTGAAAATTATATAATATCGTTGGCACAATTCTGTTGTGCATTCCAAACGCACGATACAATCACATCAATAATTAACTTTAAAATGTTTATCTTTCAACCGAAATAAATAACTCCACTAATTAGAATAAATCTCTTGTTTAATCGCATCTAATTTTTTTAGTGAAAGTTTAATCGAAAATTATTTATATCATTTAGAAATATTTCTTGTTTAGGACTTATTTTCTATTTATAATTGATATAAGTTTTCAGCTGAAACTGCTAATAGTAAATAATCGTAATATTGGAAGTTCAAATTATTACCCATTTTATTAGATTCGTTTTGTCATATATAAATTAAATGGGACGTTTTGTTACAAGCTTTTTAAATTTCTAAGGAAAATTTCTTTAATTTAAAACTGCTGAAAAATCAGAATCCAAAGTTCATTGCTTGCATTCAAGATACTATAAGATTAGTCTCTTGAATTCCAGCAATGAAGGAATGAGGAGGAATTTCTTCACGACTTGTAACCTGTTACATGCAACCCCATTTCAAATATTACCATTTTTTCGTTTCATAGAATTTTAAATTTCTATAAAAAATATAAATCTATTATCATATACATCATCAATTTAAATCTACCGAAAAATCAAAATGAAAAGTTCATTGCTTAATGTTTGATAATTTATTTGGATTTTAACGAATTGAAATATGATCAATTTTAACTCTTTTTTTTACTGATCTCAACATAACATAAGGAGGAATTTCTCTGCAAGTAGCAACCAAGGATCATGAAATGTGACAACCAGCCCCATTTGAAGAAACCATGTTTTTGTGCTTTAGAATAACATTTTCAATCCCACTCTTCATAAAAATATAAGCTAATATTGTACTATAATTGTTATATAATCAAAAAATAGAATGTTACAAATGGAAAAAGAAAAAGAAAATTTATATAAAAATTGAAATACACAAAGATTAGTTTCATGTATTAGTATGATTGTTTATTGGATTTTAAAATGATGTTCATCAAGTAATTAAGTATTAACACATTTCTTCAAAAAAATAAAAAAACAAAACAATATGTTTTTTTGTTACCAATTTCACTTTAAATAATTGAAATAACATTATAAATTAGCAGCATAAGCAAAGTTAATAAATGTTCGTTTGTGGGACGTATATTGGGATTATATTTAAAGTCTAATAACTATACATTTTAGTTAGACATACGATGTCTAAACTGGTTCAATCAAAATTAGGGGTCAAATCCTGAAAAATTTGTACACCTTAGACAAAAATTATTTAATTAATTTGTCTCGAATAATATTCAAATTATAGATTAATTAATGTTATAATATTTTTAAAATTAGTTCATAATTTATAGGAAATAACTTAAAATTGTTAATAAAAAAAATAGTTCAACTATTATTGAGAGCATTTTCAGTTTACCTAATTACAAAAATTATTCAAATATTCACATCAAGACGTAAATAATTGTATTTAAACAAAGAAAAAATGGAAATAAATTAAAATATTTAATACAAAACCAAATAGTTAAACAATTATCAAATGCAATTTGAGTTTACCTCTATTATTTAATGCATTTTAAGTATACCTAATTACAAAAGTAATTTAAATCTTCAAATTAAGACATAATTAATTGTATTTAAACCAAAAAGAAACTCGCAAATACATTAAAATATTTAAAACAAAACCCTATTTGATTTTCAATAATTATCAAATGCAATTTGAGTTTACCTTTATTATTTATGCATTTTAAGTATACCTAATTACAAAAGGGGGCTGAAAACCAGCCCCATTTGAAGAAAAACACGTTTTTGTGCTTTAGAATAACATTTTCAATCCCACTCTTCATAAAAATATAAGCTAATATTGTACTATAATTGTTATATAATCAAAAAATAGAATGTTACAAATGAAAAAGGAAAAAGAAAATTTATATAAAAATTGAAATACACAAAGATTAATAGAACAGGTTGAACAGGCAGTTTATCTATGAATATTAATAAATTAAAAAATGAGTTGGGATCCGCACATTAACAACTTATTAAGAAAAAACTCGGCGTGCATAGGAGCTTTGCATAGGGCAGAAAAGTTTATACCAGTGCAGGATGGGTGTATTTCATTCTAAATTCACATCCAGGATATGTTACGGTATGGCAGTATGAGGAAGTACCACAAAATACAACAAGATTGTGCTTCAGAGACAGCAAAACAAATGTAAAAGTATTATGTTCGGGAAACAAATCAATACGTACAGACTTAAAATGCAAATGAATATAACAATACATAAAATAAAAAACAAATTAACAAAAGTGGACATAATAATAGAAAGAAACAAAGATACACATCTATACAAAACAAGAGGAAGGAACGACACTAAATGGCCGTACTAAATGATAGTATTCTGGCAAGGGGAGTAAGGGAATACAATAAATTACCGGACGACATAAAAAAAGAGAAGAACATGGAAAAATTTGAGAAGAAAATTAAAGAATTTTATAAAAACAGAACAAATTTATAAATAGAAGAAGCTCACTTGCAATACTAGCCTATGGAATACTCATGGACAGCAGCAGAGGAACATGAACTGTTAACAATGTATATGTAAATATTTAGATGTAAATAGGATAAATTAATTTAAAAAAATACTCATGCAACAAAAGCTAACTCCGTCAGTTGTAACAAATTTTCATAATATTAACAGAAACAGAAAAAAAAACTAGTATTAAGCAACATCAACAAACACAATGAATAAGTGTCATACCTTATAAATATGAATAATTTTTTGTATAAAGTAGATTATATAATTTGATTTTCCGATAAATTTTCATTATATTAATCGATATTTGCAATTAATCAGAAAGCAACTTGTCAAGTATTTTAAATACAAAAAACTTACATAATATTTACAGACACAGATAAAAAAACCTAAATTTTTCTTATTTATTATAATTACAATCTACCCATGTCACCTTTACTATGAGAAAGAAAACATGTCCACCAGTAACCTTAAACAACAAAGTATTACCACAAGAGGAACACGTAAAATATCTTGGAATGCATTTGGATAGACGACTCAATTGGAAGAAACATATATGGACTAAGAGAAAGCAATTAAGTATAAAATTCAGCAAACTGTATTGGTTACTTGGAAGAAAATCAGTGCTATCACTAGACAACAAACTACTAATTTATAAATCCATCTTCAAAGCAGTTTGGACATATGGAATACAGTTGTGGGAGCAACTCCAACATCGAAATACTACAGCGATTCCAATCGAAAACTTTGCGCAAAATTACCGATGCACCCTGGTATGTCCCCAACAGTGTTTTACATAGTGATCTACAAATCAAAACAGTGAAAAGTGAAATTACAAGCTATAGTAAAAGGTATCAAGGAAGACTCCAATCACACCCAAACAAACTAGCTGAAAATCTTCTAGTAAAGGAAATACAAACATACAGACTTAAAAAGTGCAACATTCTAGACTTACCACATAGATTTAATTAATATTATTACATTATATACAATTATTATTATTATAAGTTAATTTTTATAGATGGATACTGTTGAGTTCCCCATCTACATGACAATTGTACCGTCAACAAATTTGCTTGATGTCCTATTTGTGATAGATTGTGAATAAATAAATGATATACAAAAAAAAATATAATTACGAAGAGTCATGAATAACAACAATATTTACAGTGAAATTCAGTTATTTTTCTCGTATAGACAATAAGTACATTATATTAATCAACTTGATTACTTGAGTTGTATTAACCGAAACCATTAATCAATAAGTAGTTTGGTTAGAAACAGGGAATTTAATTTTGAGTGTTTCTTTGGAATTCACGAGTTTTCGCTTTACCGCTTCTTCTCCGAGAGTTGTAAACATGTACGCAGCCGTGTTAATAAGGTAATTAGTGAGCACGCGAATACAATGAAAACAATTCGGGTTTCGGAGCTGCTTCGTCGGGATTTCGAAGACGAGGACGAGATGAGCAGAATTCCCAGACGGCCCGTGAAAGAGTGAGCCCTGTGAGGTTGTTAAACGACTCGTTTACCATTAATTTATGCCATCTTCTTCGACACGTTTCGCGGGAGAAACGGCGCTCGCTAATGCCTCCCATTAAATTCCCGACATATACGGAATATTGTTTTGCGTTATTTCCTTGCATATGAATGAAAGAGAGCGTCTCTCGACTTGTGCCGGGAATTTCAAATTAATGGCGCTAAACTTTGCGATTCGCATATTTCCAAATCGGGCCCCGGTGCAGAGGAAACGTGTGCATTTCTCCGCACCTCTTCTTTTTTCCCCTTTACTTTTTTCTTCCTTTTTATTTTCTTCATTTCGCCACAATGCAATTCGCGCCTTTCCTGTTCTCGACGAGACGCCACATTTATTATCCGAGCGATGTCGTAAAAGTGTTGTTTGTGCTGTTTTACTCGAATCCCAATAATACGCGATAAATAAAACTAAGCTCAAAAACGAAGACTGTTTCCCACGGCTTTTAATGTTCGTTTTATATATATACAAATTTATTTGAAGGAAATCGCAGAGAAACAGGCACTTTCGTCAAACAATAAAAGTGATTGAGCGCATCCTCAAATTAACTGTTACCTCCTGAATTCCTCTTCTTTGTTTTCCTTCTTTAATAACACTTCAACATCTAAGACTCAAGTTAACTATAATAGAAATATTTAAGAATAACAACAATAATCTATTGCATATTATAAAACAAATAATTACAAACATAAACTTATAAACTTATAAAATTACAAAATATTGCATAATTATTTCACAAAACTCTTAAGTAACTTCGGAATCTAAATTTGTATGCGATGACGTTGTCATCATTCAACAGTAAATAAAATATAAAACGACATTACAACTTACTTGATTTAAACATATTTTTTTGTCTTGATTTATTTTTTTTTAACAGTTAAACCCAAATTACATTTGATTATTATTGAGTTATTTTTTTAATTATTTTTTTTATAGTTATTTCCGAGTTTCTTTCTGTATTGACAACTATATCAGCATACTTGATTTTAATACAATTATTTGTGTCATGATACGATTTTTGTAATTAGGTAAACACAAAATACATTTGATAATTGTTGAAGATCAAATAGGGTTTTGTTTTAAATATATTAATTTATTTCCGAGTTTCTTTTTGGTTTAAATACAATTAATTATGTCTTGATTTGAAGATTTAAATTACTTTTGTAATTAGGTATACTTAAAATGCATTAAATAATAGAGGTAAACTCAAAATGCGTTTGATAATTGTTGAACTATTTGGTTTTGTATTAAATAAATACAATTATTTACGTCTTTATGCGAATATTTGAATAATTTTTGTAATTATGTAAACAGAAAATGCTCTCAATAATAGTTGAACTATTTTTTTTATTAACAATTTTAAGTTATTTCCTATAAATTATGAACTAATTAAAAAATATTATAACATTAATTAATCTATAATTTGAATATTATTTGAGACAAATTAATTAAATAATTTTTGTCTAAGGTGTACAAATTTTTCAGGATTTGACCACTAATTTTGATTGAACCAGTTTAGACATCGTATGTCTAACTAAAATGTATAGTTATTAAACTTTAAATATAATCCCAATATACTTCCCACAAACGAACATTTATTAACTGCTAATTTATAATGTTATTTCAATTATTTAAAGTGAAATTGGTGACAAAAACATATTGTTTGATTTTTTATTTTTGTGAAGAAATATGTTAATACTTAAACACTTGATGAACATCATTTTAAAATCCAATAAACAATCATACTAAAGATACATGAAACTAATTCGTTAAGTTTTCAATAAGAATTTATTTTCATCATTTATTATTATCAGATTTACTCATTTATAAACTCCAACATTACGACGTTAAGCAAATGATTTAAATAAATTTTAAGATAATTATTGATTTAAAAAATCTCCAAATAGGCAATAAAAGCAATAAGTCTTTATTGGTTTAAGTGCGTTTGCTAGTTTTCTAGAATCTAGATAACCATTTAAAACCTATAACATTACGTTGAGCGAATTTCATTAAATCAATTTTAGAAGCGCATTTGATCAGCGAACGGCGTAAATATGCAAATCGCACGCAGTTTGATTACGCATTAATTCGCAGTTTTCGATTTCTGATTTGTGGGCATCGTTAAAGACAGTGCGTTCAAATTGAGTTTAAAGCGTTTTTCTTTTGAAATTAAGAACGTGCCAATGTTATGGATATAATCCTGTAGTAAAATGGAGTAAGTTCTACTTCTTGATCAATTGCTTTATTATGCGGATCTGTAACGGGAAAATTTGCATCAATGTTGTGAAATAGTTACACAGTTTACAGTTACAGTTAAACAAACCTGTAGACTTTAAATTTAAGTCGATCTAGTAAACAATTTTGTTTGCGTTTGTTTTCCTTAAATTTGTGGCATCAAGATATTAGATTTTTGATGATTAAGAGATATATTTTTAAATTAGTGTGTTGATTACAGGAAAAGTCAAATAAGTACAGAATGGTGCATTAGAAAGCTTGATTATTCAGCTTTCATTACAATATGCATATATTATTGTACTGTATATGGTTATCGAGAAAATGAATGATTTGCAGAGTGACTCGATTATCGTGTTGCTGAAAAAAATATTTTCATCAACTTTGACAGTCGATTCCAGGAAAACCGTAATAGCCACAAATAGGCGAATAGTTCGTTGAAAAGCCTGATTATTCAGTTTTAATTTGTTAATAGTTATTTATATCATTTAGGGTTCTTGAGAAAATTTATGATTTGTAAAGACACTCTATTTTCGAGACTTATGAAAGCGATAATCAACTTGGATAGTAAATTTCTGAAAATTAGTCATAGTTCAAAGTTACTTTTTTTAATTAATATTAGAAGAAGTATATCTTTATTAGACTTTTTTTTCAAAACTTTTTCATCTCACATGTTGATTACAGGAAAACCGTAATAACTACAAATTTACAGAATAGTGCATTGGAAATCTTGATTATTTAGCTTTCATTACAGTATACATAGATTATTGTACTGTATATGGTTATCGAAAAAATGAATGATTTGTAAAGTTACTCGATTTTCGTGTTGCTTAAAAAAATAATTTCATCACTTTTGACAGTCGATTCCAGGAAAACAGTAACAACCACAAATATTACGAATGGTGCGCTGGAAAGCTTGATTATTTTGCTTTAATTACATTGCTAATAGGTAATTTTATCATTTAGGGTTATCGAGAAAATTAATTAATTGTAAAGACACTCATTTTTTAGACTTATGAAAACGATGATTAACTTGGATAGTAAATTTCTGAAAATTGGTCATAGTTCAAAGAGACATTTTTCATTAATAAATTGAAATAAGTATAGCTTCATAGGCGTTTGTTTCAAAACTTTCTCATCTCTCATGTTGATTATAGGAAAACCGTAATAACTACAAATTTATAGAATAGTGCATTGGAAAATTTGATTATTTAGCTTTCATTACAATATATATAGATTATGGTACTGTATATGGTTATCGAAAAAATGAATTATTTTGTAAAGTCACTCGATTTTCGTGTCGCTTAAAAAATATTTTCATGAACTTTGACAGTCAATTCCAGGAAAACCGTAACAACCACAAATATGACTAATGGTGCGCTAGAAAGCTTGATTATTTTGCTTTAATTACATTGCTAATAGGTAATTATATCATTTAGGGTTATCGAGAAAATTGATGAATTGTAAAGACACTCATTTTTTTTGGACTTGTGAAAACGATGATTAACTTGGATAGTAAATTTCAGAAAATTGGTCATAGTTCAAAGTGACATTTTTTAATTAATAAATTGAAATAAGTATAGCTTCATAGGAATTTGCTTCAAAACTTTCTCATCTCACATGTTGATTACAGGAAAACCGTAATAACTACAAATGTATAGAATAGTGCATTGGAAAGCTTGATTATTTAGCTTTCATTACAATAAACATAGATTATTGTACTGTATATGGTTATCAAGAAAATTTATGATTTGTAAAGACCCTCGATTCGATGCTTAAAACATATTTCTTCAACTTTGTCAGTCAATTCCAGGAAAACCGTAATAGCCACAAATATAACGAATAGTACTGTTTATTCAGCTTTAATTACATTGCTAATAGGTAATTGTATCATAGGGTTATCGAGAAAATTGAAAAGTGATTTGTAAAGACACAATATTTCGAGACTTATGAAAACGATGATCAACTTGGATAGTAAATTTCAGAAAATTGGTCATAGTTCAAATTGACATTTTTTTGTAATTAATAAATTGAAAGAAGTATAGCTTTATAGGAGTTTATTTCAAAACTTTGTCATCTCACAGTAATCTTAACATTTTATATTGGTGGAAACCCCACCAACTCCTTAAAGAAGTTCCGTGAAATTTCAAGATTCTGCAGTTGGGAAAGCACTGCTCCAGAGGCATGAAAGAGGAGTTTCTTAGTATTTATGGTTCGATTGTATCTTTCGAATGGTGCAAACATAAAGTGAAGGAAATCGCGGTGTCGCGAACAAACGCCGATTCCTGTAAATGCCAATTATCCGACGTATTCAATTACTCGAATTAATTGCCGACCGCAATAATAATTATATATTATTATCGTGGCTCCATAATTGCCGTGATTGATAATCGACGGATGAATGAAAACGCGCAGCGCGAAAACGATTTGCATAACGGCGCGCCGCTTATGCAACACGCGCCGCAGTCGCCGTTTTCTTCATTTTCCTTCGTTTTTTTTTCCTATTCTCCAGTTGCCTAATTAACAAAGTAATGCACGCAACTTATGTAAACTGCGCGGGACGCTGAAGGGAGGTGGACGCAATTAATTAAGCGCGCTCGTGATTTATGATCGGAAACCATTAATTGGCAAATGGCTATAATTTAAGCAACCTAATTCCAATTAAGTAATGCTTCGTTTCATTATGATTACTGAAAGCGTTGCGAAACTCATTCCGATTGTGATCTCGCATGTTTACTTTAACTTCTCTTTAAGTGTTACGTGCTTTTCAGTCATCTACACATAATATGTAATTGTTTTTTTTTAACTTCTTGCTTTGGAATTGCACTTTTCTTTAAGCGTTACGTGTTCTTCAATCATAATTTGTAATTGGTTTTTTAACTTCTTGTTTAAAAACAATCGGAACTTTATATTTCTTTAAGCGTTTTTAAGCGTTAAGGTTTTTCATTTCTTGATACAAATCCATTGGAATTGTTGGATGCGGGCAACGAACATCGATATGTCTTTATGCGTTCGTTCGGACAATTGTGCGTTTTCCCATTTGCCAGGCGTTTCTTAATAATTTACAGCCCGAAGGAATGTTGCTGCTCTAAGTACGTATTTGTATGTACGCGCGTTCTGTTGCGGTAGTTCGTATTTACATAACGCTGAACCGATACTTAATTGTTAAGCATTATTGGTCTTTGTGTAGGTTTCGTTGGAGCTACCGTTTTATCGCCTCGAATCTCTAGTAGTCTCGGGGAATTCGGACAATCGTCCTTGTGGTAAAGCTCATCACCGAATTTATCGTCGATTGTCCTTTCGTCTCTTCTACGCGAAAATAGCTGCTGCATTCCAGACGCACATCCTCTCTCATGCTCTCCAAGTCAGACCCAGACCCAGACCCTATAAATCTCCAGATTTAAGCAACTTAATGGTTCGTACTTCTACGCTTCGCCAATTATCCCAAAATTCCAGAAACTGTTTTTATTTATCGTTTTCAACAGTTTTAGTTTTTCAGATCATTTTTAATTCCTATTAATACATAAACGTAATCAAAAAAATTAAATCAATATTAATAATAATAGGAATTTCAAAATACAAATGTTATGTTGAAGTAATTACATTAAACATTTAGAAGAAAAAGACAAATTTTTAGAAACTTAAAAATGGGTGGAAAATTGTTTACACTAAAATTACAGAAACTGTTATTATTTATCCTTTTTCAAATCATTTTGAAAAGCATATTTTTTGTTAATTGGAATTAATAAATTAACGTATTCAATAAAATTAAATAAATGTTAATAATAATATTAGGAATTGCATGGTATAAAAAATATGACGTAGAAGTAATTACAAAAACGAGAGAAATATGTTAACAATTTAGAGAGAAAAGAAAGGACAAGTCTATAATAACTTGACTTAAAAAAGGGTAGAAAGACCTTTATCCCAAAATTCCAGAAACTGGAATGGTTTATTGTTTTCAAACATTTTCTTTTCATGTCATTTTTGAAAGTTTATTTTTTTTGAATTCGTATTAATAAATAAACGTATTCAATAAAATTCAACAATTATTAATAATAATAGGAATTGCACAATAAAAATGTGATGAAGAAATAATTACAAACATATAAATTAAAAACTTCAAAAAAGATAGAAAGCCCTTTATACTAAAATTCCAGAAGCTCTAGTTATTAATCGTTTTCAGAAGTTTGCTTTTCAGATATTGTTTAATTAGTATTAATAAATTAACGTATTCCATAAAATTAAATAAATTTGAATAATAATATTAGGAATTGCATGGTAAGAAAAAATGTGGTGCAGAAGTAATTACAAACACGATGGAAATATGTTAACAATTTAGAGAGAAAAAAATGGACAAGTTTATTACACTTATCCTTTTTTTTCTCTAAATTGTAGAAAAAGGTGTAGAACGACATTTATCCCCAATTTCCTGAAACTCTTGTAATTTATTGATTTTAAACATTTTCTTTTCAGGTCATTTTTTAATGTTTCATTTTTCAATTCGTTTTAATAAATATTCAACTAAATTTGAAAATTAATAATAATAATAATGGGAATTTCATACTATAAAAGAATATATTCATATAATAGAGCTAATTACAAACATGTTAGAAATTTGTAGAAAAAAGTACAAATCTATAAATTTAAAAAAAATGGGTTGAAAGAAATGAAATATGGTCAAGAAATATTGTTAATTAATAAATAAATAATTAAAAATTAAATATAATTGAAGTTCCTTGAATAGTAAAATATATAATTAAAATTATTATTTTACCAATTATTTTGAATTTCATAATCTATGATTATTAATATGCATTTTTAATTAAATTCAAATTTAGTAATAATATTTATTATATAAGTCACATGAAATTATTACTTTTTATATCTTAATTGAAATATCTATTTGGAAATTTACCATATTATTTATTTCTATAGTTCTCAGTATACGAGAATGATGAAATATAATGCTTTACCGAGGATGTAAAATAATATACAACACTTTATTATAATTTGTAATATGATGCCTTCAAGCATAATAAAGTAGATAAACGGAGGTTTTCTTTATGTATAAACTCTTAATAGATTAGAAGAGTTACGGAAGAGTTGACATGTTGACGATTGGAGGTAATCATTTATAAATTTAAGAAACAAAAACTTAACAAATTTATATAAAAAGTAACGAAATAGAATGAACGAACTCATATGAAATATAAGTATTATAAATATAAATCATAATTATTAAAAGGGAGAATTTTTGAAAATAACTGCAATTAATAAATGTTTTTCTTGGATAAAAATGTATGAACTTTAAATCCGAAATTTTAATTACACAATAACCAAGATAAAATGACAAATTAGACGAAATGATACGAGAATGTGTCATACTCAAACGTATATAAAAAAAAATCCAATATTGTATCATTGCATAAATATGTTATGATTTGACTTATGATAGTTAGAAAAAACAATTCATTGTTTGAAATATAATTGGATTACTAGAATTATTTTTTAACAATTTTTGCATTGCTCTTCCCAGTGGAAAGAAGATAGTTATAGATGAAAGCGAAGACATCAACTTTTCTACATTTCCAATCATTTTCTGCTGATAGATTTTGTTATTAAATGCAGATTTCAATATTATAGAGTGTATTAAAATCTCAATTTTTCTTTTTATCCTGTAATTCTAAGATTAATGGAAATTAGGAAAAATAATCTGTTCTCCCTAACTTTGAAACTAACACTTTAAGAAAACCCAATCTATTACGACTTCCACTTAATCATCATTGAATCATAAATATATAGATTTCGACCCACCTGTACTATGTAATAGTATAGAAGAGTTAACGATAAATATGATGTGAAACAATGTTTTATTAATTTTGAAAAGCGTATAGAATAGTGAAATAGAAACACGCCCGATGCGCGAATTAATCCGAATGACTTGCTAATATTTCAGATGCTAATCTGTAGGTTTCGATGTTGCGGATATTGTACATAGCGTCGTCCGGTGGACTGGATGGATGATCTCTTCCGTGGTATTACGTTGTCACGGGCGAAACGCGGAAAAGTCCTGCAATAAAACCCACGTGGACTATATACAACAACTATATCCATCCATATTATACACATGTATATTTACATGTTGTGCCGTGACATCCAATAACTAAAGACCGGGGCGGCTTTAAATCGCAATGCAATGTCTTAACAGTTTACGTCTAGTCGGCATTGTACGACGCTTCGCATCACGTTTGTTTGTTTTTCGTTTTGTTCGTCTGCTTTTGTTTCTTGCATTTTGACATCCTTCTCTCTTTCTCCATGGCGTCGGACAAATTTAAGAGCCTGCCATTATTCATCTAAAAACAATGTAGGTTGCGAATGTTCTGCGAAATAAGGGCGAGAAACAGAGAGAGTCAGAGTGAATGGAGATGAATATGCAAGAGTGAGAGGCGGAAGGCAGACGTAAAGGCGGCAATCTGTTCAAATTCCCATGGAGCCCCATGTAGGCGATTAATAACTGCATCAAGTGCCATTTTTTCTACTTTGTCTTCTTGACGTCCAACATGCGTTCCTTCCTATTGGGCAACAACTAGCTCGCTAATACTAATATTTATCATCGGCCATTCATCATGGGGACGTTCCTCATCTCTTCGTCCTCTCCACGAGAAAACGCTGCTTAACATCTCTGTTTCCACGACAGTCTGATGTCTCCTTCAGCAACTGGTCTCCTCGCCGTAATCTATGCACGTTTTACGCGAATACTTTGCAATTAGTTTATTTAAGAAAACATTCTAAGAATATTTCAAAGATCTTTTACACTTAATTAGACTTCATCTTTCGAGAACAAATCGAAAAGAGAACCTTTGAATTTGATATCCACTATTTTAAGTTTCATTGTACAATTTATTTTAACCCTTCAAACAGTTTGATATACAAATTATATTGTTTGTAACACAACATTTTGCTAAATACCCTTATGGCAATTCGTTGAAAACTAGTATCAAGATTCATAAGCAATAAGCACATTTATAGCAACAACAAATACAAGAAAATATAATAGAAATGCAAAGAAAAGACTATTGCTGAAAAATGTCTTCCTGTCCATAAAATAAGTAATTTGTATTAAAAATGATCGATATAATTTATGGAAATTACTTGAATTTGCCTAATTGATTTGTTACAGTAACAAGTCTTGTTACAGCACATAAAAGATTTACAAGTGGTGAAAAACGAAATGCAGTTTGTAAAGTTCTTGTGATATATTTGAATAATGAGTATTGTCCGTGAAGTGCGCTTCCTTCTGTGTCAATATGGAAATTTTTTGCTTCGCGGAATTCCGGTACCCAAGTGTTCCGCAAATTGTCACTCCTCCAAAGGGTATTTATTAACGCATTGAAGCATGTCCTGTCAAGGGTTCGGACTTTGTTTATATTTTTTGTCGTATAATCATTTAGAAATGGGTGAAAATCACCCTCATAGAAATGGGTGAAAAGAAATCCTGGGACGGAACGGCCTCATCCCCCTTTCTCCATCTGTACACGAGAGACATACAAAA
>JAFMTC010000994.1:484989-497089 GCA_018845635.1 Nicrophorus orbicollis
ACTTCAGAACTGTTATCAATTTTGCATTGGGCTCAGTCCGTCCAAAACAGACACATAAGACTCTCGACGGGTCAACGAAGTGCGTACACCGAAGACACTAGCCTAGGTCAACTTGCTTGTTCGCATTCTAGTCTGAATGAAGAAACCAACTGCGTTTTACTCTAAAAACACTTTCGGTCTTTTTCTCTCTCTGAACAATCTGTGTATTTACACCCACAAATTTGGGAAAGAGTGTGAAGAGCTGAATATAATAGAGGCAACGGTACACGCGAATAGAAAGTGTTAAGTGCCATCCAGTTTACCGCTCCGTTTTATGACTACGAAAGGGCTATTTCTTCCTGAAACCGAACGAAATCTAACAGCCATGTTATTTCTAATGGTAATGTGTTATTATTGATAGGTCTTCCATTTAAATGGATATCTTTTTATTTTAACGTGCTATTCTCTTTGTATATTGTTATATTCTTAAGGTGTTAATTGGACGTTGTTCTTCTCTCTGTTGCAGGTGCTTAGCTTAGCCGCTATTTTTTGCCCGGTCGCTTCCTACGAACACAACCATAACGACTCAATTTCTCAGGCCAGACACAATCTCAAGAAGCATCACAAAATGCACGATTGGTAAGTCGACTGAATCATCTTCCATCTCTTGGTAGTTAGTTTGTTAGTTGGTTGGACGAGCGAACCACTCGCCAATTGCTTCGACTCACGACAGACGGGTAATCGAAGCACCGTACTTTTCGGTCGCATGCCCCCAGATCTAATCTTCCTTCACATTACATTTATTTACATTTGTCTATTGAGAATACAAAAACGTATTTCCCGTTTTTCTTATTTAAGAAAATCAAGTATTCAAATTAGAAGTAAAGCAGTATGACTTTATCTATATTATACTTTGTACATCATTACGCGAAATTTAGGCTAATAGTGACAATTCCTATTTGTCAAAAGTCCTTAAAAACAAACAAAAACTTGATAAAAATGAATTTTATATTTTATATCATGGCGTATATTGAAATGTAGTACCAAGCTCTTTCTCACTCTTAATAAATTGATTATTAGAATATCTCAAAAATTGTATTAAACAACTTATACATAATTTTTATAAAACGACGTAACATATCGAAAACAGTCCTTTTTGCAATACACGTGATCATAACCTATAAACCAAATTACTCGAAATTTATTTATAAGCTATGTCAAAAGTGACATCTATTAAATGTCAAAAGTGACATCTGTCAAATGTCAAAAGGTAATAATCATACCGACAGATGTTTATTTGTAACTTTTATTCATTAATTGTCACATACTGGCAATAATCAATTATTTTTAACCATTAGAAAAACAGCGTGAAGTGGTAGGTAGCAAAAGTAAAATGCATTTTATTTCAAGTATATCAAGTATTGAAATATTCAAATTTGAAGCAAATCTTTTGAATATTTTATTCAGAAGCAAATACAAATTCTCTGACCGTTGGGATCTACAAACTAACAGATTTAATGACGTGTAAAGTGAACTCAACAATTAGTCGAAGATTTCAAAGATGCACCTAATCTTACCGTCCGTGAAAAAAGGGTTCTTTCATGGAAAGCAACATTAATCTTCTAAATAGAACGTATTAATACCTTTCCATGATATCTTTCTTAGATAATCTGAAACATTTGTAAAATTGTTTTATTTTGTGACCGGTACCTTTTACCTAAAAATTATAGTTAATTAGTCTGGACTTGATACCACACACACACACACACACACATTTTAACAATTAATTGAAAATTTAATAATTTAAACTAAATCCAATGAATTTCTAAAAATTATGTTAAGAAATTTACGACGTTACAGCTGCATTTGATTGGTTACAGTCGGATTAAATACAGCGTTTGATTTTTTTTTCAATTTATCTCAGTTTGCACTGAATCCAATCCGGCCTCATGAATATTTTCTGCGAAGCAATTAAGTGTTGATATTTACAGCTTGTGTTTCGATCGAAAATTTACATCATTCAGACGTTTATTATATATATTATTATTAAAATACTGGGACAGAGTGCGTTGCTGATTTCTGATAATCGCCAATTAAAATGTCTCTGCAACAAGCGGCTGCAAACGATTTGTTAAATATCTGCTGTGTTTACAATCACTTATATGTATGAAATTGATTTGCTCTTTGTGGAACTTATCGTGTTTTGCTGTAACTTCCCACTGCTTATTGATCAAACATATTCAATATTTGATTTAACAATAAATATACTAATTCGTTGTTTATCTATTAGGTTTATAATAGATTTTGATTAATTTCATTTGTATATTATAAATTAACTATAAGGTAATCAATATACGAGATATATATTTAATTGATCACAATATTTCCTCGTGTTGTAATTATTTTATACAGGAACACCTCACATAGTACGGTTCTGTCAATATTTTATACTGTTTGAAACCAGTCTAAGCGAACTAAAGTTTTTTTTCTGAATGAAGAAAAAAGTACCAGCAAAGATGTTTAAATTAAATTCATTTTTTTGGTTTTTCTGTATGTTATTAACATTACAGTTAGTTTTAAGCATATTTTTTTTTTATAATATCAAATTGGGCCGAAGGACTTAAATTTCTTATTTTTCTTTAAACTTGTTATATAAACAAAAACAATACTGTATATCTATTATATTATAGAAATTACTTTAACATGGATTATTTTATATTCATTTTATTCATGATTAGTAATCTATTTCAATCATGTTCAATTTCTTCGAGTTTCCTTGAAACCAAGTCGATATGCAAATAATCTTTAAAGTGTGTAACTTACAGTGTACAATGCAGTTTACATCAATCAAGTGTGGCAATTAATCAATGTCCAGTTATTATAATTTAAGATTTTAGTATGGCGTTTGATTTAATTGATTGTTTTGATCTAGTTTCATTAATTGCGAAAGCTATTTTCTTACAAATGTTGTTGGTTTTTCAAGGAATTTCATTTTGTTATAAAATTAAATTGATTCGTTATAATCAATTCTATCAAACTTTGCATTACAAGATGCAAGTCTTAGGATTTTCTTTTTGTTATAAAGAAAACTCGAAGGAATTATTTCTGTCGACTCTTTTATAAATTGGGAATCATCCCCTGTATTAATAAAATAATAGATTTTATGTTGTGAAAGTACAATAATCATTGGACGATGTCAAATTTATCGTGTATAGTGTAGTTTATATAAGTCAAGTGTAGTTGTAAATCAATGTCAAGTTTATATAATTTGAAGAGATTTTGTTTTGAACTGGTTTCATGAATTGCCCATTTAATTAAGCTATTTTTTGTACAAACATTAGTGGTTTTTGTAGTATGTATCAAGATGTAACTATTATAGAATTTCATTTTGCTGTAAAGAAGTTGAATCAATGCTAGTTTGATGAATATTTTCTGCAAAGCAATTAAGGATTTTACATATTTGCAGCTTGTGGTTCGGTCCCTTTCATAACTTACAAACAAAACTTTGTCTTATGTGTATTAGGTTTTGTGTTGTGAAAGTACAATAAATTTGATAATAGTATTTTGTTATGTTGTTGTAGGTACGATCTTTACTACCGGCATGAGAACCCGCTGGAGGACGCCGGTAAACTGTTGACCGTGCGCGAGAACCAGGCGCTGCTGAAGCAGGAGATCAAGAACAGGACCGGCGTGGAGTGCTGCCCGTCGGTGCTGGAGATGGTGGAGCCGGAGGGCGGCAAGAACCAGGACGACCAGTACGTCGAGCTGTACAGGGACGGCAACAACAGGCAGCGGTTCTACGAGCTGTCCTGCCACCAGGACATCCTGGACAAGCCGTGTCGGTTCATCGAGAAGAAGCTGCACGCGCACTCCAGGTGCGTGCAGAAGTACAGCTACACGTACGCCCTCGTCAAGGACACGGGTCGTCACCATCACCACCACCGGCAGAGGCCCAACTACTTCCCGTCCATCTCCTCAGGCCCGAACGAGACGCGATGGACGTTGGATTACATCCGGGTCCGGAGCGGCTGCAGCTGCGTCGTGACGCCGAACATCAAGAAGAAGAGGGATAAGCTGAAGGGCAGACGGCGGCACATGGACATCGATTGATGATGAGCAAGGGAATACTACAAGTAACCACACCACCACCAGACATCACCAGCATTCAAGCAACAAAGACCCGCACCCAACAAACAACCAACCAATCCACCCTCCCCACACACTTAATTTATTTAACTTAATTCTCTATAAATACTTTATACATATTGATCTAATACCAAAGTGACTATTAGTTATTTTATATATATTATTATTATTATATTAGTTAACTTTGCAACAATTCTCTTAAGACTTTTTGATTTGTTCAACTTAATTTATTTCCGGACATCAACGAGTGGAGGGAATCAACTCTTGCCAGATCCGATTTTCGATTCCGTTCATTTCTAATGTTTTAATTACTACTACTACTACTACTATAATAACTACTTTAACTACTATTATATTTACCGTATTAGTTTATATGTGTATAGTACTTTTCGTTTCGTTTATTCTATGATTTATTCTTTCTTATTTTCTCTGTTTATGTTCATTTATTATTTGTACTTACGTACCAACTATTTTCAGGCTTTCAGCGGAAAGCGACCGAAATAGCTTTAATGTATTCATGAAAGTATTATTACACGAGAATAAGGGAAGTAGTCCTCAAGGACGGCTTCGCAAACATTTCCTCCATATTTACAAGGCGACGAGGGCTCTCTTCGCATTTCGTGTGCTTCTTTCTTCTTCCACTAATCCCAGATCTGCTTAGATGTATAATACCGACTATTATCCAAAACGAAAGTATTTATGATGATTTATATATGTATGTTACATGGATGTTACACACGTAGATTGCTAGTTACCCACACGGAACTGATTAATCTTAAGCTGATGTAGATTTCCAAAATAAATGAAAGGAAGATGATGATGATAATCTTGAACAGCTTCCTCAGCCTTCTTTCCGTTAGGGAAAGACGCCGGCCCGAAGGAGGCTCTGTATTTATTCCGAGGCACGCTTTCGATGAGCTCTTCTGTATTATGTATGATAATTGTAATTTGTAATGTTCTCTATATATAAATATACTCTATTACTAATGATAATAAAAATTTGAAAAAATAAATAACAATTACAGCAATTACCACCCAAGTTTCATGTATAAATATGGAAAATTATTATCGATCGCATTGCAAAGCAGTTATACAATGAGTATGTAAATAAACCAATAAACTAACGAAAATTTAAAACTTAATCTGTGTTGTTCCTATTACCTATTTACATATCTTTACTACCCTTATAATAAAAACAATATTAATTAAATAGAGTGATTAATTAATATACAGAAATAATGATTTAACATTCAACTTAATTAATACTTAAATAAATTGTTGAAATCCAAATTAAGATTGATTTTTGCACAAATTCTTGAACAAATTATTTAATCAAGCAAAATATGTATACGAAAATTTAAAACAAACTTTTTTTTTCATTCTTCTCAAATTGCTTTAAATAGTTTTAATTATTTTTGATTATTATGAATGATCTTAAATTATATTACATAAGTTGTAAAGTTTAGAAAATGGTCTTTATTCAACTATTAAACATATGTTACTTATTAGTCTACATATTTTTTTTAATAATTCACATAAGTTCATAATTGTTTAATACATACATGTTTTTAAGACTATTATGCAATGATAATGACATCAATTTTGGAATTCTAAGTTAAATTGTACGTGAGAGTTTGTAATGACACCTAGGTTGGGTTACTGTCTTATTTAGCATTGAACATAACTTTATTCTACTTTTTTTTAAGTAATTCACAAGTAATTCGTTCATTCCTATATGTTTATAACCTTATAAGCCTTCATCAGTAATGGTAACGAAATCAATTTTGAAATTATGAGTTAAATTATAAATGAGAGTTACCGAATTTGTAACAACGCCAACTGTCGTAAATTTACATTTATTTATTTTTCAGTATTTCACGAAAATTTACAATTAGTTCATACCTATATGTTTATAACATTATTAGTCTTCATCAGAAATAATAACTACATCAATTTTGGAATTCTAAGTTAAATTCTAAGTGAGAATTACAGAATTTGTAACGGCGCCTTGTGTTGGGTTGCTGTTCTATCTTTGCATTGAAAATAACATTAGTCAACATTTTTTTCTCGGTTATTCATGATAATTCAAACACTTTCATACCTATATACTTATAAACTTATTAGTATACATCAAAATTGATAACTACATGAATTGTGGTATTCTAAGATGAATTAAAAGTGAATATTACAGAATTTGTAACAACGCCTAGGTTAGGTTACTGTATTAACTTTGCATTGAAAATATATTTTCGTCATATGATAAATAACTTACTATTTGCTTATAAATTTGCTGATAACTTTTATGAGAATGTTTCACATGAATACAGTTTGTATTTAATTATTTAAAAATAAATTTAAATTAATTATTTCATTGTTTTGTCGTAAAATATTTAAGAAAATATATTATTAGATACTTTTAAAGTACAGTTTTTGAACCATAATTTACCATAATAGTTTTAATAATAAAATTAAATTATTTATTAAATTTCTACAAATTAATAATTGGTTAAATAAAATTACAACGAAATTAATCAAATTCATTTTTTTTTCAACTTCTAACTAATTCATATAATTACTTATCAATACATATCAATAAAATGCAATATTTTACAACAACAAAAAAATATTAAAATAATAATTTAAAATCGAAATTGTAATTGAGGGAAATCAAAATACTAAAAAAATTAGTACAAAAAATTATTATTTGTTGTTCCTTTGAATAGTTTATTCTTTCTTATTTAACAATTTTCTATTACCGGACTAATTGAAACAGTCCGAAATATATTGTAACAGTCTGTATTCCCTATAGTACGGTTTTCATTATTCAAAACAATCGAAATTTTAGTTTTTTCCCCCAATTAAAATACTAAAAAATTAGTGTATAAAATTTTTGTTTTTGTACTTTAATATTTGTATTTCCCTTTGAATAGATTATTCTTATGCGGATTTATAATTTTCTATTACCGGACTAATTGAAACAGTCCGGATATATTGCAGAAGTCGTGCAAAATGCAATAAATTAACAGTTAAAAAGGTATTAACAGATATTTTAGTCACTAGAAAAGTTCTAAAAGAACATCCTGTTTAATGATAACCAAATGAAGCATTACGTTTTCTATTGCCAATAAAATGAAGTATGTTAGGTTGAAGATCAAAATTATTGGTATAAAATGAGCAGAATAGTAGAGATCATTAAATAGTTCAAACGAATGGCATGCACTTGCTGCAGTGTGGCAACAAACAGTAAATAACTAACGGGCTCGAAAATATTTATGTTTTTTTCTTTCTTTCTTTCTGAAATTGATTCGACGAGGTCAGAGGTGTTGCTGCATCCGAGCAAGGTGCCACCGTTCGCTCGATATACACGTCCAGTTCAACGCACCTTGAGAACATCACCGTCGTCATCCAAACAAACGTAGCCTAGCCAAAACATCGCTCATATAAAGTGTGTTCAGAACAGGTCTCAGTCGCAAAAACCACCAAACAGACAGGGTAAGTGCACACTTGAAATTACGACCGGTTGGTTGCCTACGTCGCTCACCCGACAGCAAAATTACATCATTATCGAATCGCTTCTGTGGACACGCAAGACGATCATCTTTATTCTTGCATCTGGAATTACGTAAATCGCGTGGTGATTACTTTTATTTTGAGCGCTGCACGAGACAAACAATAATCACGATGTGTATTTACGTGCGTTTATATAATTACGAACCGTTTCGGGGCCCCAAATTTCTGCTTATTTGCGCAGTTTTCGTTGAAGCACGGTTCGCGTTTTGCGATAGGTTTATCTATTGAGCGGATGATACAGGAAGCGCTTAGAATATTATCTACGCTTTACCATGAATAATGTCGTGTTGGTTCAGTTTTAATGCATAACTATTAACGATAACCTTGTTGTTTCGCTATTAATTATTTCGTATGTAAAGAAATTAATAAAATAAAAATAGACATTTTTGGAAAATGAAAAATCATTGTAAATTCAATGTTATTTCGTTACTAAATCATATAAAAGCTTTACAAATACATTGATTTCTGATTAATTATTAAAAATAACAAAAAAAAAACTTTCTTTTACATATTTATTGAAAAATTTCAAGGAAAAATAATTGATATTTTAACTGTTAATATTGATTTTTGATTAATTATTAAAAATAACAAATAAAAAACTTTCTTTTACATATTTTTTGAGAAATTTCAAGGAAAAATAATTGATATTTTAACTGTTAATATTGTAATTATATTACATTTAGTTACTTAATTCGATAAATACATAACTATTAACGATAACCTTGTTGTTTCGCTATTAATTATTTCGTATGTAAAGAAATTAATAAAATAAAAATAGACATTTTTGGAAAATGAAAAATCATTGTGAATTCAATGTTATTTCGTTACTAATTCAGATAAAAGCTTTACAAATACATTGATTTCTGATTTATTGTTTAAAATAACAAAAAAAAAACACTTTCTTTTACATATTTTTGGAGAAATTTCAAGGAAAAGTAATTGATATTTTAACTGTTAATATTGTAATTATACTACATTTAGATACTTAATTTGAAATAAATTGATTTCTGTTTTATTATAAAAAATAACAGAAAAAAAACTTTGTTTTTACATGTTTTTCGAGGAATTTCAATAAGAATTAATCGATATTTTGACTGCTTGTAAACATTATAATCATATTACATCAACTCAAATAAAAATTAATTAAATACTCTTTAATTACATAACTTTAATTTCATTAAAAACCTTATAGATTTATTCATAATTAACAAACTCGTAAATTCAATATTATTTTGTTAATAATATAAACATGTATACTTTATATGTATAACAAAGTTTATTACAATAATTGTGAAATTACTATAACAATTAATTAGAATGAAATCATTACAAACTGAACGAAATATTTAACAATATAAGTGTTTTTCAAAAGTAGGAAAATTGTGTAAATAAAAGCTAAATTAATCATTATAAATTGAAGTTAATTGAATGGAAAAACTTAGTAGAAATTAAAATTGTGCATAAAGTTTGAAACATTTTGAAATTATTGAACAATATCCTACTACTGTCTTAGAAATTAAAAACAAAATAATCAAGATAGTTTCATAAAGCAAAACAAAATTAGATGGTCTCATTAGTAATTAATTTGGGAATTTTACATATTAAAAACAACATTTTGTGAAGTCATTATTGAAAAAAAAAATGGAATTATCTGTAATATAGGCTATTATTGAAGGATTTTGAGTGAAAATTAATTGATATTTTAACAGTTTGTATAGATTGTAATTATATTTCGTATATTATAATAATATTTGATTGAATACTGCTTAATTATAAATTTTGAGAAGTCATTAATGGAAAAGAAGTTTAGAATTGCCTATAATTTAGGCTATAATTGATAAACTCTGATTAAATGTTAATTTGAAGAAAAAAATAATGCAATTATTATCTAATTAGTATTAAAAATAACAAAGAAAATACTACTTTTTACATATTTTTTAAGGAATTTTAATTCTATGATAATTAATTGATGTTTTAACAGTTTTTACAGACTATACTTTTTATTTTAATAAAAATATTTTCTTTTTTAAATTTAAACATTTTCATTGGTCCAAATTCAGCTATTGACAGAAGTTTTTCCGCCTAGTTATTTAGTAAATAACGTGTTATCTCACAATTTTTCGTTCAATTAATTGTGCTATTGAAAAGAGACTTTGCCAATAATTAGGAATTTATTATTATATTTCATATATTATAATATTTAATTGAATACTGCTTAATTATACATTTTGAGAAGTCATTAATGGAAAAGAAGTTTCGAATTGCCTATAATTTAGGCTATAATTGACAAACTCTGATTAAATGTTAATATGAAGAAAAAAATAATGCAATTATTATCTAATTAGTATTAAAAATAACAAAGAAAATACTACTTTTTCCATATTTTTTGAAGGAATTTTAATTCTATGAAAATTAATTGTTGTTTTAACAGTTTTTGCAGACTATACTTTTTATTTTAATAAAGATATTTTCTTTTTTAAATTTAAACATTTTCATTGCTCCAAATTCAGCTATTGACAGAAGTTTTTCCGCCTAGTTATTTAGTAAAAAACGTGTTATCTCACATTTTTTTTTTAATTGTGCTATTAAAAAGAGACTTTGCCAATAATTAGGAATTTATTTTTGGATTGCTGAGTTTCCTTAATTGATTTATAAATACGGTATGTGTGAATCACGGTTGTCTAATTGGAGGAAATCCAGTCATTAGTAGAAAATCGTAACGAAATTCGTGGGAGCAATAAACGGATTCAAATTCATTGCGTGTCAATTAAGGGGAAACAATGATGATGATGATGTTCTAATTCCCAGAAGTGCTCTAGTTGCCGAAAACAGGCTTGTTTAGTGGTGATTATGATGATGAGACGACGACGACACTGGACGACCTTTGACACGCAGCTAAAAAACGTATTAGAATCGAGGCAGGAACGCGCGTGGAGAGCAACGGAAAGAGAAGCGAAAGAAATTGATTAGAAAGTGTTGAAATTTGAATGCGGAGAGGAGGAGAGAATACGGAATGATTGAATAAATTGTGGAAAAGGTGTACGTACGTCCGTCCGTACGTACGCATGTACACGTGAAATGTGAATGGGAAATGCGAAAAAGAAACCGTTGTCGTGTAGAAGCACCGTGTAGACCGTACAAGGCTTCGGTAATCGTAACAGGCAGCAGCAGGCTCGGTCCTCCTCATTCATTAGGTTCGTAGACCGCAAAGCACCGCCGAAGACGGATATGGCGTGAAGACATTGGTGGAGGTCCGAGGAATCAGTTATTCAATGGAAGTCGCATCGGATTCCGCCTCCTGCGGAGCGCCGACCTTAAACTCGAAACGAAATGTGTGGAGAAACGAAAGGAGCAGATCGAAATGAAAATAGAAATAGTGGAAAAGAAAAGAAACGGAATTAAACGTGGAAAAGGAAAAGAATTCGAGGAGAAGAAAGAATAGGAACGCCGGCCGGCGTCCACTTTACATTCAGCTGCTCCTCTTGCGGGGGCTTTCTTTTTACCCAACAGCGCACGTCCATGTAACTACACTCGGTAACATAATTCAATGTCAATTGGCCCCGAAACGAAGAAATGCTCACCGGTTTTGTAATACATTCATTCCACTTACTACGGTACATCATCGCTAATCGCATTCATCTTTTCATTCATTAGAACCATCAATGGACGCTAATTGAATTCATTCCATTGGCATTCTATGTGCATTGCCATATAATTCAACTACAATTATAATTTCTATAGAAAAGTCTACTACAATCGAAAGCATTCAAATTCACACAATTGCTTACCTATTTGTAATAAACACTTTGAGCAGTACGTCAATACCCTAATTAACTGTAATTAACACGAAACAATCAAATCTTATCCTAATTAACGGAATAAACCTTAAGGAACTTGAATCACAGCTACTGGTTCATTTCTCTACTAATTCATATAATCGAACCTAACAACAATATTAAATCAACTTACGAATTACTGTATAGTTGGTTTACATATATAATTTTATCAATTACTTCATAGTTTTTTAAGAGTATATACATTACATGCTTTTTTCACAAAAAGTATATTTGATAAATGATTTGTAATATATTTTCATCTTTGACAATGAATTACAGGAAAACAGTAGTTACAAATATGCCGAATCGTAAGTTGAGAAAAACATGATTATTCAGCTTTAATTATAGCATTCATAGACTATTGTACTATATAAAATTAATAATAATAAACATGGATGTTTTTAAAGAGACTCAATTGAATGTGAATTACAGGAAAACAATAATAGCCACTAATATTCCAAATAGTGCTATGAAAAGCTTAATTATTCAGCTTTAATTGCTATATTCATAGATCATTGTAATGTGTATTGTTCTTGAGAAAATGTATTATTTGTAAAGCGATTCGATTT
>JAFMTC010000994.1:498168-509896 GCA_018845635.1 Nicrophorus orbicollis
GACAATAATTATAAAAATAACGTAAAAAATAAGTTCAGTGCAATTTTTAATAGTTCTAGTTGCAATAAGAGCGCAATAATAGTAATAGTCACGGTAATAATTGATTTGTATTTTTATATAACTTTGGAACTGCCAAAAAATCTGGTTCTGTTTTAGCCTTATACTGAATTACACTGTTTTGTTTTCCTGTTTATAGTACAGGTTCTGATGTTTTGATTAAACATGCTTTGATTTTACGAGTTCTGCATTTACTTGTTCTCAGTTTCAATCACCAAAATAGAAATTGTACTATTAAAATGCATTGTTATTAATTTTTTATGCAAATAAGAACGTAATTCTAGTAGAAAATGACATTCTTTCTCTTTGGCCTAATTTGTAGCAAAAAGTGTTTATTGTTAATAATAATAAAATTTATTGCAACAACAACTAAAAGAAGAGACATGTAGACTCAATACAATATTAATAAAGAAAGAAGGATACAATTTCGTAGCTACAAAGTGCTATAGACCATATGTTTTTCACTAATATTTGGTATAAACAATACTTGAATCATTGGTTTTCCATCTTTAATTAAAACAAAATCTAATCAACCAATTGCTCATTCTTTGTCCAAACTAACAATAGGTTTAATTCTAATTAATACGTAGCAATTATGCAACAGATCTATTCTTTTAGTTTGTTCCACTACAATAAGTGATTCATACAGAAATTAACCTTTAAATAACCTTAATCTAGCCATGTAAGGAAAACTTACAAGGATTTTCAAGGTACGAGAGAAAGTGAGTTCACGATGTTCTTAAAATTTTTAAGGCATGACATCAAAGTTTCGGTGAGAAGTGAGTTTCGTGCATTGGTCAATTCTAGAATTATTTCGCATTTTCCAAATCTTCCAAACAAAATAATGAGATTTTGAATGCTCCATTAACCACTCAAATCAACATAACTTAAGACTACTTAACATAATTTAATATTTAACAGTTTAACAATACTACACTTTTCGTTTTCAACAAATACATTATAAGTTTAGAAACTCTTTTATATGTACAATTTTATGAAGCAGTAAAGAATCACAATTCATTTATTATTAAAATATATCATGATATATTGTTAACTAAGCTTTTTAAGTAAACCTAAGGAGGTTACATCTCTCAAAATTTGAAGAAATTTCGACAGAATCTTCCATAGAAAAACATGTGTTTTAAATTGATCTTCAGAAGGTTATTTCTCAAAACTTAAAGAAACTGAGACAGAACATTCCTTAATGAAAAAAAAAACTATTAAAACCAGAAAAATTATTTGAATTTACTTCTAAAAGTTTGCATTTAAAAAAAATAAACAGAAATTATAATTATAGTTCATTAAACTCGTGTTTTGTTAATTACTCATTAATTAACATGGTAATTCCCAAAACCTAATCTTAGCTATTATCTAATCAACTCCAAAAGGTTATCAGAAAAATCATAATTTCTTAGATAAATTTATCATTAACATTGAATAAAATCATCATTTTGTTAAAATTTCTATTCGTTTCAATATCTTCTAGATTCTAGCAATTATATTTTGTAGTAATGATGAAACGAATTTGAAATAAATATTAGAAATACCAGCTTTTATAATTGATGTTATTATCATTAAGACTAATGTATACATAATGTATTGTGTTTGATAACAAAATAGAAAATATTGAACAATTTGAACGATCAGTCAATAAATATTTATTGATTGAAAAACGACAAATGCAAATGTAACGAATCTAACAATAATAATTACGATGAAACACAGTTTTGTAAACAAACTATGAAATAAATATTATGTAATTATAACGATAAATTTCTTGATTTGTTAGTAGTTATCATACTTCATAACTTCAATTAAAACTATTAATTAAATTCCAACAATTAGTTGGCACAATTAATAAAGTAATTAAATTCGATGAACGTAATGAACAATTTACATTTTGTCGAAAATGTTTGGAACAATGACGATTTGTTAATTAATATGCAATTTTCATATCAAATTAATTGACACACATGCACTAAAATTAATCAAAACGTATGCTAAATTATTTATACGCTCATTATACATATAACGGAGCATATAGTTGAATGAATTCAATTTGCAACAAGAAAGGATACAATTTCAAGCGATGAAAATTATTATTTTTTTAATTACTTTTAATTATTAGATATTACGTTACGTTTGAGTGCAATAATCTCTTTTGTAGTAAAAGTAAAGTGTAGATTTTTCTGCACATCTTTTTCTGTTTGATATAAGTATCGAATATAGATCGGTTTGTTATTTGATATAACATAGTTTTTTATCCTTTATTTTAGTTCCTTTTTTTCCAATGAATCCCCTAAAATTTTTTGTTTACTACATAATAAATAGTCTAGTCATTATACATTTCATTCTATGGGAATTCATTGTATATAAGAATGCTTAAATATCATAATTATAAAAAAATATGAAACAATTTTTTTTTTATAATTTGATAATAATTTAAAATAATTTGATGACAAAGCTAAAATAATTAATATAAATAATGTAATGTCAGCTACAAAGTTACATAAACTTGTTACAAAAGGCTAATGACCATAGATAATTCAATTCAATGCAATGTTATTTAACAGTGTACAATCCTCAATTAAAACGTTCCGAGATATTTTTGTTTATTTTTTTTATCAAGGTCAAAAAAATATGTTCGTTTTATGGTTTGGCTATTGCGATAAGAATAATTGTTAACCGTTATTGACGTAAGTAAGTGTTTTAAGTGTATTTTGACAAAAGAAACAATAAAATACTGAAAACTTTTGTGTTAAATATGTAAAGTACTTGAATTACGTTTATAAATAATAACCATAATAAATTATTAGTGATGAGAGTATTTGATATATAGAACAAGTGTTAAGATCATAAACAATAGATGAAAATGATATTTTCGGTATATAATGTATTTTATTTCCGGAATAATTTGAAAATTTTTGTATATTTTAAATATCTAAAATTTGCGGTAAATTATGAAATTTTTGGTAAATCTAAAAGGGTTTAATTTTTCATTAAATAATGAATATTTTAAATTTGCAGAAAAATTTTGAATGTTTAAAATTTTCAGTTAATTTTGAATGTTTGAAATATTTTGTAAATTTTGAACGTTTGAAATTTGCGATACATTTTTCAACGTTGAAATTTTCAATGTTTGAAATTTATAAATATAGATTTTTTTTTTACATTTTTAGCTAATGTTATGGAACACACAAACTAGTGTTATTTATATCTAAGCTTAGAATTTAAATTAAGTCAAAGTTGAAAAGAAAATGCAAGCCTCGCAAAAAGAGTGTCGTTACAAATTTTTGATTTTCTAGATTCCTACAAATAACACAATAATTGATGAGCATTCTAATTAATGCTGAATGTCCAGGTTTTACAACATGCTAAATTATATATTTGGAACTTTTAAGGATTTCCTTTCATTTACTGTCAAAGTTAAAAAAAAGCTATTTCGAAGGTCTTTACAAATCATTCATTTTCTCGGTAACCAAAAATAACATAATAATAAATTAGAATTCTTATTAAAGTTGAATAATATGGCTTTTCAACGTAATAAATTTTATAATTTGTAACTATAACAGATTTTCTATAATTGACTGTCAAAATTAATAAAAATGTTACTTAAGCCTCGAAAACCAAATGTCTTTACAAATCTCGGTTACCAGAAACGACACAATTATAAAAGAGCATTCCAATTCAAGCTAAATCTTTAGACTTTCAAACATGTTATATATGAAATATATATATGAAATTTAAAGGAAAAAAAAGTTTTATATTGGAAAATTGTTGGGGTTCTTACTGCACTTATATCAGTTTTTAGCGAAGATTCAATAAAAATCAGAGGGGATTGGCTGCACACTGTGCATTGGTTGGAAATGGAACAGTCTGTAGCAGAGTGTAATTAAAGAGTGATTTGCGTGCGGTGCGCGAAAAAAAAGAGGAAAAACTGTACCGAGCGCGTGCAAGAGCGGTGCTGGTGCCGGTGCCGTGCGGGCATTGTTCCATTAACATGTAACAATAATAATAATAAAAACACGCACGCACTTCGACTTCGTCTTCAACTTCGACTTCGTAGCTTCCTCTTTCCATTGTACATATTACGTCTTCGTTTCCTTCATTTTCGTTCGTCAGTCGCGCCAGCTTCAACAGGCAACGGACGATTCATTCAGCAAACGGAGGCACTTCCCAAATGCAACAGTACAATATTTGCTGCAAGTATTAATTGATACAGTCAAATGTGAAGTACGAGTGTCACATAATAGTTGACAAACAGTTGACGGATCCAAGTGCGACGGAACGGGATCGAGGAAGTGCGGATTGTGCGAAGAAAGAGTGAGCTCGGGTCGTTGTTATTGTTTAGTTAGTATTTAAAATTAACAAAAAAAGAAAGAAAGAAATAAAGAAAAGAAATGCATGCAAATGTGATTCACGTTGACGGTGAGAACGTTTGAGGGGCGACTGTAGTAGTTGTAACACAAACAGAAATATGCTCTATTTACATTTATCGCACCAAATCCAATCCTCGGCTTTTGATAGCCTATTGAACTTTTTCCCCTCCGACACAATGAGGTTTCAGTCCGTTCCACGTCCATGGACGTTTTAATCGTGTGCCGACTGCTCTGCATCGCATTATTGTAATAAGTTAACAGCAACTGTCGTTTTCCAGTGCTCTCCGGTTGCGGAACGAAGCGCCGATTGGATACAGTTGGATTGGTTTTGGATAGATGCGGTGCCTCCTTCGAGCAGATAGATTATGATGGTAAGTCCTTTGGTGTGCTTGGGTTCGGGTTGGGGTTGGGATAGGATCACGAGTGAGTGGTATTGTTTCTTTTTGGTTGAGAGAAAGTTCACAGTTGGATGTTTTGGTTTTCGCAGGATGCACGATCCGCCACGTCTAGGATGATTTCGGTTTGGTGCCTGTCGACGCTGCTGGTGTTGGCCGCGGCCGGCGACGACGGACAGCAGTTGAACGACTGCTCGTTCTCGATGAAGAAGCAGATCTTAACCTGCGAGAGGATCGCTCTGAAGGACTCCAACATCGGTAACACCATAGGGACCGCAACGCAAATGCTGGTGATCAGACGCAGCGCCAATCTGACGATAACGCCGGGCTTCCATTCGCCTCCGTTCCGTCTGCTCACCAGTTACCACCTCACCGAGTGTCCGGATCTGCAGGTCAGCCCGTTCAGCTTCCAGCAGCTGCCCAACCTCAAGTACATCAAGATCATCGACAACACGTACACCACGGTAGCTGCGAACACCTTCTACGGGTTGGTCAACCTGGAGGTGCTCAGTCTGAACAACAACAGCATCAACACGATCGAGACGGACGCCTTCAACGGCCTGTCCAGCTTGGAAACGTTGGAGCTGACGCACAACAACTTCAAGGCGGTTTCGGCCCACGTCTTCGGCAGTTTGCACAACCTGCGCTCGCTTTTCCTCTACCACAACAATATAGAGGTGCTCGAGGACGATTGCCTCTTCGGACTGAGCAACCTCAACGTGCTGGACCTCACCTACAATCGGATAACGAGGATCAAAACTAGCGTCTTCGATGCGGCGCCCGTTCTCACGCAACTCTACCTCTCCTTCAATCAGATCGAGAGCGTCGAAGGGGACTTCTCCTCGGAGAAGCTCGAGTTTCTGTACCTGCAGAACAACAAGCTGCGCAACGTGACGGACACGCTCTTCAATTCCCTGGTGAACCTCGTCGACGTCGACCTCTCTCGCAACAAGATCACCTCCTTCGCCCCGGACGCCTTCGTCAACCTCACCAGACTCAACAACCTCAACTACAAGGACAACAACCTCGAGCGTCCCGTCCACCTTCAGTTCGCCGACAAACCGCCTCTGATCACCTCTTAGTTTTTGCTCCTTCTCCTAATTATTTATTAATTCTTTAATTGTTATTACATTATTATTACTATTAATTATAATCGAATAAATCTAAGATCTATTATTATCTCATCCGAACATTCAAATAAAGTGTCGCCATCCGTGGCAAATGCCCTCAACCATTCGAAGAGCGCGCACGTCTGGTTGCATGCATACCGATGAGGATTCATAATTTAATTCAAATTTTATACAGCGAACGAAAAAAAAAACCTGCTACTTTCACATATAAATATGTGAAGCAGAAAGTTGCTTCGATATGAATAATATGCACAAAACATTGCAATGCGAACGATTCGAATCTAGTAAAAAGAAACCCCAATGCAAATGAGATATTATGTTAATGTTATAATTTGTATTATGACCGTTCCGCAAAAGCAGTGTGTTATACAATTCAACTAAAATATACAATTTGTTATTGTATAAATGGGACGATTTGCATCGTTACTAAACTTGTAACTCAACTTTCACTGGATCTAAAAGAAATTACGTCGTAACTCTTTCTATTTTCAAATCATATTTTGATAAATATAATCAATACCACTTATTTATTAAGTATTAGTGAATTCGCAATAGCACAACTTTCACTGGATTTAAAATAAATAACTTAACTTTATTATTTTCAATTTTATTTTGGTAATTGCAACAAATACCATTTATTTATCAATTATTAGTGTATTCACAATAATTACTCAACTTTCACTGGATTTGCTAGAAATTTTATAAGTTTCAATATTATCAATCATATTTTTGTACATATTGTTCACACTATTTAATTAACAATTATTAATGAAATCACTATTACAACGTTGAGAAATAGAACTTTTATGCTTCTTTTAAATTTCTCCTTTTCTAGTACGTTTTTGCATTAAATGTTGTTATTTCTAATTTAGATTTATATATAACATAATAACTATTATTATTATTATTAAACAATAATATAGTAGAAAAAATATAAAAAAAATCAATATCCAATTTTATAATTAGTGGTGCAATATTAATTACTTTGGTTTTAAATGACTTAAGTATTAATGCAAGTTATTTTCATCATTTCATTTCTGTATTCTCATTACTATAACATATTTATAATGTATATTTTTATTTATAGTTAATACAAAAAACTTACTAAAATAACTTAATCACTTGGGTCTTTTTAGCTTAACTTACTTAAAAAAATACTACAAATTACTTTCATTGATCTAGGAATCATTTCTGTATTCGCTTTACAACAACATATTTTCTATTTATGAATGAATTACGTATTGAATGAGCAATTACTCAGCGGTTTGTAAAATTAATATTCAATGGTTTTGTAGGTGACTCAACACAATTAATGATCAATTTATGTTTCTGGAATTGTATTGTTTATGGCCTGATTGCTAAAAGTAAAAAAGTTACAACTTATAATACATCAATTGACTTGGTGACTCAGTTTATTACTCTAATTATTAACAATCAGCTTGCAAAATAATATTTGTATGTTAATGAAAACAAATAAATAAATTGTTTTAATTAAAAATTTACACAATTCCATTACATTTAAATATAGTGCAACTACGTGAAAAAAATTACAAACCAAAATAATGCAAATATAAGAAAAAAAAAGAAAAGACTTACTTCCTTAAATTCATGGCTCTCTTAAAGCTTCTATCCAAAACATTCAAAACCTCCACTCAATATCCTTATCCTGGTACAAGAAATGGCGACTAAAAATAAATCCGCCCAAAACAAAACTTTTAGTTCCCTACCACCGTATTACATCATCCTCTTCCCATATTACCTTTAGTAATCTTTCCAACTACTCGTCGCCCTCCGTAAAATATCTAGAAATCCTGATATATCCAAAACTTACCTCCTTGACTCCTATTCAAAAGAACTGAAATCCAAAATTAAGACAAGATCCCGTCATTTCCAATCCCTTACATTCCGTAGTTCTGCAATATCCATCAAATTTAAAACATCATCTATAAATCCATCTGCTATCCAATCCTCGAATTTGGTTTAAACCTTCTCTCCCAATACCGGAACACTGTTCTGAAAAGTCTCTGCGTGTCCGAGCGTTGCTCCTTTCGTATCCTTACCAGGATCCGCCATCCAAAATTCTTTCAGTGCTCGATAGATACCTCTTCCTTTCCCTTAAATTCATCTCAAATTCATCTTTGTATCCATCGAAATCAATCAACCCCTCCTAAATATAAGTATCCCAGACTAACCTTATTTCAGTATTTATTGTCACTATAATTAGGTCCTTTCCCTTCGAGTAAACTGCTTTTTTTGTATAATTATTTTTTTATCTTCTTCTTGTATATTTAGTTTCTACATTGTACATTATATTCATGGGCGGAAAGACCAATGGTCGATAGTCCTTTGGTAAGCCTTTTATTATTATTATTATTGTATTTGGTTTTATGTTTAGAATTATATTCTGTTATTATATTATATTATTTTTGTAAAGGGATATGATTGAACATCTATCGAAATGGCAGAATTTCTTTCAAAGAACTCGCAACCACATTTCTTCTCAGATACATCTTTTCTGGATTTTTGGTCTACACATTTCTTCAGAGAAAATGAATGATCCTCAATTTCATATGAAAATGTTCACAACTAAACTCTTTGTAGTGTCCAACCATATAATTATATTTTAACTGTACCGGATATTCAAATACTATACGCATTTCGCATAGGCACCTGCAGATGAGAGTTATCACCAGAAGATGCAGAGTAGATGATTTGCAGCACGGACCGACTCCGGTCAACGAACCGTTCCCACAGGAATGCGTAATCAGCAAGGTGTAAATAAAGGCCACTTCGCCAAATCATAACTCCCACCCTCCTCTAACATAGTTGATATTATATTTGTAATACGTATTTAGAGTTAGTCTTAATTGGGAACCCGAAGAATAAAGAATTAATTAATTGGGGATCCAAGGAATAAATAATAGTCTTAGTTGGGGATTCAAAGAAGAACATAGTCTTGGACGAGCACCACTTAACCATTTGAGAATAAAGTTATTGTTAAACCAATCGAATTTACTCAAAATTACCAATAAGGCTCCACATCCAACAACAATAAACAAATCTTCCACTGTGTTCCTAAAACCATCCTGGGACATAACATCTTGAAGAAATGTTGAAATTGGAAGCAGCTCTTTATTCTATTATCTTGGATCTACAACGTAATTGCACTTTCAGTAAAGAATTAATTATAATTCTTACGTACATCGGGGTTTCAAAGTTGGAAAGTCTTCTGGAAGACGTGTACCGACAATACGTAAGACATAGAGATCTAGGTCTTCATAGTACGAAGTATACAGAACCTACAAGCAATATCAGAGCTCGATTGTATATTACATTTATCTACATATTCTACATATTTTTATATACACTATTATAATAGTTCATGCTGAAGTCAATAGGTATTCTATAAGCTGTTATTGCATGTGAACTTCTTTTTCTAGTTATAAATTTATTCTATTTTTATACAATTCTTAATTTTTTTTCTTGAACTTTTCTATATTCTTCTTGTTTTTTATGTTATCCGGAAATTTATTGTATTCCCTCACTCCCCTTACCAGAATACTATCGTTTAGTACGGCTAAACTAACACTCCCCATAAATTGGAGCAGTTTTGTCTTCTTGGTGTCATGAACGTACAGTTTTCATAATTGTTTCGACCATTTTCAAATTTCTTCTTCATTCGACATTCCGAGATTACATGGCCTTTCATTTTACAATAATTGCATTTCAGGTTGATTCTTCTCTCTGATGATTTTGGTTTCTCGTCATTTGGTGTGTTTAGTTTTTTCTTAGAAATTCTTTGAAAGTTTTGATTATTTGTGTAAAATGCTCCTGAGATATTTTGAGTCTATTGTTATCTGGCTTCAGATTCTTCCAGGATTTTGATTTTCGATATATCGGCTGTAGGTAGAATTAATCCAGTAAACTGTATAGAACCATTATGGCTTTTAAGTCTCCATTTATTTCGACGTCCTTGATTTCAATTTATCGATTGTATCGAAAAAGTATGAAATGTGATCTCGTACATCATACCCTTCGTTTATCTTCGTATGCAACAGTTGTTTTAGCAAGGATGCTTTTCGAGCTGGACCTTTCATATACATAAGGCATAAACGGACTCGAGTGTTTCCCAAATTTCTTGTGACGTTTCACCATTATTAATTTGCTTTAATTCAGATGGATTTATGCATAATATAAGATCTCATCTTGCCTCTCCAATTCCTCCAGAGCGATTTTTCCTGCTGTGGTTTCTACATAGATTTTGGGCTTTGCCGCTTAATTTCGTGTCGTTTTTTTACTAGAAGAGTAAGTTCGTAGTTCCCCTTGTTGACATTATTGATACGTGAACCATTGATGATGCTGTGTGACATGGTGAGTTGATCGATTATTGTATTTTTACGTTTATCGATGTTCACCGATTTTTCACTTTTAAGGTACATAACCACAGATTATTTTTCACTGGATTCCTAATTGTCTTTCTTTATCGGTCCTGGGCTGTTAGGAATATATACTTCGGACCACTCATACGCTGGGACACCGACAGATGGCGCGCTAAGGACAGGCTATGCTACCAACAAGACACGAATCACTGAAACCTAGGAGGAGACTTAAAGCAGATCCAAGCGACAGATGTGGCACGCGCACCGAGTATAACACATCTATAGCGCGCTCTGCCAACGGCACTACTTCCTGCAGAAGAGCTATCAATATAAAGATCCATAGTAGAGTTGTATTATTTCGACATCCTGACCACCCTTCCTAACATGGACCCATAACCTGTAGTTTTGATAGGTGGTTTGCGTCGATTGAAGAAAGAACAACTTGTGTGTGTAAGACTTATATTTAACTCGATATACATCTAGACTTCTATCTCTTCTGCTCACTACACACTACTCACTTAGCATGTGCAAAGGCGCCAATCTCCCCTTCTATCTCTATACAGTTACATTAAAGAATGACTTGTGTTGTTGGTTGCAGCAAGCAAGCTTCTGTTACAATTCCAACAGTTCATTATTTCATGTAATATTATATTCATTTGCATTTTCCCATATTATCATACCATAACTCATCCTAGATTTGTAGTAATATCAATATTGTATATTTTCAATTATCGTGAATGTTTATTAAAGTTTTACAGGTAAAAAATGAAGACCCTTTGCTTGCTTTTTTTTTAAATAATAAATCCTACATCCAAGTAAATTACAAATTATTTAGATTATCTAAGTGCCTTAAATGTATGTTATTTACAACTAGTATTTAAGCGCAAAAAATGTAGTATTTTTATAGAACTATTATGGATCGTTCGGAGAGTGTTTTGGAAAGGAAAGAGAGCGGATAAAAATAAGACAATTAATAAAGTCCAGGGCGATAGGAAAACAGTGCGAGGGAACAGAGCAAATTACAAAGTAAACAAGCGAAGTTGCGTGAAAATATTTTCCCGACATAATTGCAGCGACACTCCGGTCTAGTTTATTCTAGCCTCCGCCCGTAGCCAGTAACCCAATTACCCAAATACGAAATTCAATTGGGACACCCCAATTCTATTAGACCCCCGAGGAATGCGCTTTGCAGAGCTGTGTGTGGGTGTGTGTGAATACAAACCCATTCAAAATTCGCCGAACGAAATAAATAAAACAAGCTCATTTAGGGCGTGCGCACGGTGCACACTTAAGCATCGATTTTCAGATGAATTAATGGAGCATATTTAACGCACAGTGTGTGTACAAAGAGGAAGCAGCTGGACCTGGCAGTAAAAAGGTTGCATTGG
>JAFMTC010000995.1:0-10592 GCA_018845635.1 Nicrophorus orbicollis
CTCACCTGTTTACTATGTATAGAAAATTTACCTTAACATATTGCATTACTCAGTGTCGTCTCATCAATACCGGTCTCATAGTTTACAACCCCCTTTAAATAAGTAACAACACTTTTTATTTATTATTTTCAATCTCCTTTACAAATTATTTCTAATATCTAATTTTACAAATCGAAATCCCCAAATCCGAAAGTATCGAATAAACGAAAACCATAATCCCGACATTATCGAAATCCCGAAAAACCAATAATCATAAAAAGTAAACATCTTCATTAATCACAAAACAGTGACTAAAAGGCTAGTGATCTAAGTCTTTCGGTCCTCGAAAACCATAATCCCAATAATCCCGAAAATCATAGTTCCGACAGTATCTAAATAGTGAAAACCATAATACCGACAGTATCCCTCACACTACTTTCTATCTGGCCAATTCGAGACATATGTTATAACAAATAATGGAGTTGTGAAAAAACGAGACAGGGACTGAAAATTCGGGATATTCCTGAGAAATTTGGGAAATCCCGAACAAACCGCTGATGTCGGTTATTTTATAGCAACAGTGCTTACACTTTACACGACAAACCTGGATTAATTCCACTCTATATTTCGATATTTTTGTGATTTTGATGGGAACACAATTATTGTAATTATGATGTTTTTTTTTTAAACAATAATTATATTTATAGAAAAAAAAAATATAAAAATACAATTTGCACTCATATTTCAAACACATGAAACTTGAATGTTTTTTTGTTCACATTCGATCGAAACGTTAACATTTTTACGGTAATATATTACAAATTTTACTTGAAAAAAATGCACAAGTTTAATCTGCATTTAATTCCCACTTGAACAGTGAAAATATATGTAAAATGTGAATAAAAATTGAGATTTTTCCAAATATTTAAAAACTAAATAAAACAGAAGTTAGCTTCTAAATATGAAATAATGAAATAAAAAAAAATCGACTTTAATAATATTCATGTTAAAATCATATAATAGAGTTTTAATTATGGCTTACAAAATAAAACCTTTTCTAGCATCGAAATTCAGTGGTTTCAATCCGTGTTTCACCTGAAGAAGTTATCATAACTCTTAAGTAGGATAAATGTAGGCTTGATTTATATGCAGGTAGCTTTGAATCGGCATAAAACGAACCCGTATTTATAGAGAAGCGTAACTTTAGGTACTAAACAAGTGAAAAATAAGCAAATAATTTGAATTAAATTATACTTTCATGAAACTATATTTCATAACTGTAAAATTTACTCATATCGTTTAGATTATAATTAACTATTAGACGATATTATCACTAAAATTTCACATAAAATATGTATCCACTTTGAACGAAATGTGCGATTACCGTCAGTCATGCTATTGCAATTTAGGTAAAAAAAAACTAATAATTTATTCATTAAAAAAAAATATTTATCATTTAACCGGTATTTATTATTTATTCATTTACATATAATTCCTGAAATGCAGTTGTTTGTATAGTTTTGTGAAAGATCACAGGGTATTTTTATTTAATTAGGTTGCGTTGCGTTCGTTTAACGATCGTTTATTTTTGTGACGGAACCCAATTAAAAATAATTGTCTATTAAAAGTATACTATTGAAGTTAATCACAAGTATTGCTGGGCGCTTCATTAACATCATTTAATTATATTGTTTGTAATGGAATATTCGATGTTTTAGTTACATTTATCTTCTACTATTATTATTATTTTGCAGCTGAAACGAATGGAATTGCATTTCAGGCGGCTTCAACGGTGATCGAATCGTTTTCCACGTTGACAGTTTCCGGTCTGGGAGCGGAAACCTGCGGGGACTGCTGTAGCTGTTGCTGCTGCTGCTGCTCCTGCTGTACCGGAGGTGCCGCTCCAAAAACTGGACTCGGGGCTATGAACTGGTGGTGGTGCTGGCCGAAGTACGCGGGGGCTGTGATCAGAGGGTGGTAGTATTGGGGCTGGATTAGATGGAACGGATAAGGTGAATAGGTAATGGCCAGCGGCTGAGCCACAGGTTGGATTATTGGCTGGACTGCTTGTATGGTGCTGTAAGCAAAATTGGATTTAACAAATCCAGCTTGGGTTAAGCCCAGGCAAAGCAGAACGACGAGTAGCTGAAACGAAACAATTAACAAATAAAATAATTCAAAGAAACAACTTAACAAATATGAAATACCTTCATTGCTGGTGATTTACAAACCGACTTTTGGTTATACCTATGACGGCTAATCCATATCCTTTTATACTAAAAAATCCCACCCTGAATGTTCCTTACGAAATAATACCAGTTTATTAATGTTTTTTTTGTTGTTGTTTTGGTATTTGATCTTCATACGCGTGCGGCAAGAATTAAGATCAAACTTGTGACATTTAAGAAGAGAGCTACGCCGAACGGAACAGGCGGAAAGAAACTAGATTTATAGTTAATAAACTATGTCGCAACGCGTGATTTATTCGGCGATAAGTGCGAAAGTTTCAATGAGAATCCGATCGAAAACTTTTCTATATTTCATCTGTAATGCTAATAGAATTAGACTTGTTCGTGATTTGTAATGCGCCCTCCGCCCTGTGCCCTTTCATCCGACGCTCCGGATTATCGCGAATGCAAATTCGAGCACAGAAACATATAACAGAGAAGAAGAAGAAGAAGAAAAAAGGATAACGTGAACTCTTCTAATATTTCTCTCTCCTTTTTTTTTCTTCAATATATATTTTGAATTCAATCCAGACTCTGCACTTACTTGTTACGGCGTTCGAGGAATATCTTAACCTAGTTTATTATGAGATCGAGTCGTGCGTTCTAATGACATGTGCAGGGATTTCTCTTGACAAGTAATAATTATTTGAAAACTTCTTACAAATGTAATAAATATACTAATAATAACATTTATTTTAACAACAACTACAAAAAGAAGTAAACTCAAAGCTATTGCTGCAAACCATGCCCCAATAATAATATTTATTGCAATAATAATTACAAAACAAAAACTAAAAAAATTGGATTTCTTTGAAAATATTTTTCATATATTAGGTGAACAATATAAGAGTATAAATGCAAATAATCTAGAGATTTTCAAGTAGTTTATTTTGGTAAATAATGAAAAAAAACATGTGTGTTCTTAGTCAAAACCAAAAGAAAAACAAATTATGTAAACCGACAATGAAACTTAATCTAACAATTAATCACACCTGTAACCTATTATATAATCTATTTCTTATATGCTTTGTTTCATATATTATATAAATAATTATATAATTATTATAACGCTAGCAGCAATAGCATTTTATTTTAAATTCCTTTGTTTTTATTCAGTTTATTTATTTTTGTAGGTGTTGCAATTAATTTAAATTATTATATTAATTATTCTAACACTTAATTATCATATTGTAAATACATTTATTACATTTTTAATTAGTTGCATTATTATGTATATTTCTGCCTGAAAAATACTATTTCCATTATATTAATGAAGCAAATTTATTTCAAGAAATGCTTCTTTAACAGAACTCGAATTAATTGAAGGATCATTCATGGGATAGAGACTGCATCAAGATCTTTCAGTTGAAACCGTTGAAGAGGTTATCTCATAAGTGTACACTCGAAATAACGGTTTCATTCATACACTGAAAATTAAATAATCCACTGAAACTTTTCAAATCATTTCATTTATTTTCTTTGCATTCCTTCATTTTTATTGTATTGAATTTATTTTTTGTGATTGTTGCAATAAATGTTGAATATTTGAAAATATTATTAGAAAATTAGTTAAATTTGAATTATTACATAATTATAACATTTTGAATTACAAAAAAATAACCAATAATAATGAAGAAATACAAAGAAAAGAAAATTTCATATTATAAAACTTATATTTGATGACAATTATTTTACAATAATAATGATGATAACATATTTTTTGTTCTTAGTTAGAAAATATTTATAAGTTTATATTAATTTTTAATTTGCAAAGTTGAAGTTGTTGTATTTATGAACACACATAAATTGAAATTGTTTGTAAATAAATCTCAAATGTTTATTTGTGTGGAAGATATTAATAAAATCACCATTTTTCCATATACGGTTTTCATGAGTAGTTTATCTTCTCTTGCAAGTGGCAACTCCTTACGTTGCATGTAGATATATCTCGAGACTTGTTTTTACAGGCTTGAAGCATTACGCACGTCGATTTGTTCCAGTTAGTTTTGCTTTCATTCACAATTTAATGGTTCTGAATTAATTTAATTACGTGCACGCAGCTCGTTTGTTTGTTGACTTTTTGCGTCCCTCAGTTCGCCTCTTGCGTTGCGTCGACGTTTCTTTATTTATGCATTTGTTTTGTGGAAATGGATGGTGCCCTTTCGTGAGCGGTGGTCAAGTGCGATCGTTGATCCCTTAGCCATCGACCTTCGATGGCGTTATTTAAATGCACACCGGAAAGAAAATACAAAATGTCATTTGTTATATTGCGCGCAGCGGGGCCCTGCGGATGACAGGAAGGGCGACCGCCTCCGGTCCTCCTCTTCCTTGCCAACGCGCTCCGCAAAAATCCTTAATGCATCCTTATTGAAATGCAATCACCAAAGGCCGACCTCTCCGACGGGTGCGGCCGCAGCAGCAGCAGCAACGGACGACTACGAAAACTTATCACCATGAAAAACAGATCCCAAGCTTGACCTTTAATTGCTACAGCCTACTTCTTCGCGGTGAACCGTTGCGCAACGTCAGGAATGTAAACAGACGAGTGCGAAGGAGCTTTTCCGGATTCGGTGATCCCAATTACGTTGCGCAAGAATAAGAAAGAGGAAGCTGCATCTTCGGCGGTGTTGAGAAACAGGCCTGTTATCAGCCTTTTATCAATTGGATGCACAGCGGCGCGATAAACGTTTCACGCTCGCGAGGAATGCGATGGTATATAAGGAATCGGGGAAGCAGTACAGAAGTCTTCGTGAATTGGATCATTTCGGTTCTGGTTAAAGGGTCAAGTAAACGCGATGATCAGATCAATCCGGCTCGTTCTCCTCATCTTCTGCGCTCTGGTTCGAGCTAATCCGCTGGTGCACACTTCGGTCACGACCAATAACATCACGGACTCGAAGACTCCGGACAGCTTCAGTAAGTGCTTTCAGATCTTCCTTCTCACGAGCTGTCTCATCCTCGCCCTCCCCCCCAGTCGAATTGCAGGTCCTGGAGAAGCCCCATCACCTCTTCATCGGCCAGTGCACGCCCGGTTTGAAGGAGCTTCACAAGGAGAACGTCATCGTTAACAACGATGGAAAAAGCCATGTGACCGCCGAAATTAAGGTGACTACAATTTGAAAGTCCTAACAATTTCATTGATCCAATTGTTTCACCTTGCGTTACGAGAATTTGAACATCCATCGGGCTTCCTCAAGGCAATTGCACGCATTGTGTATGATAAATCTTTTATAATACATTTTCCAGTTTCATCTCTGGATTAACATCCGCTCAAGGACGGAATCGTATCGCATCAAAAGCGATTTATGTATTTATGAAAACAAGAAAAGGCGAACGCACCGATGCGGATAATTGAATCTCTAAAATACATTGGTATTCTTTGTTTGCTACGGCCTTTCGAAACCCATCACGGTAAATACCAATGAACAATAATTAATACCTATTTACTGACACGCTTCATCTCCATCGAAGTCCAACCAAGGACACCACTCTGAGTCATAACTTTTTCGTATATTTGGTACTTTGTCTAGCCACTACTCTCAAAATTGATTTGCAACTAACAAAACAAAAGTTCTCAATCAATTGCATACACTTAGGAGAACCTTAAATATAAATATAAACATTCTTTATTAAACGAGTCATTCTAATAGGAAATACAAAAATATATAAAAAAAAAAAGTAAAATTAGAACAAAGAACCGAAAAAACTTGTTTAGTCATTGCATTCAAATAGAATGTGTAACAATTATATATTTTTCTTTTGTTTCTATTAAGTTATTTTTCATTTTACTAATTATTATTTAATTATTCATAAAAATATTATTAATGATTAATTAATGACTGCAGTAGTTTTTTCCTTTAGATTTGTATTATTATTATTTTTTTTCAACAATTGTTGGCTAGGTTGAATAATTATTTGTATAATAATTATAATAAATTTCAACAAATGTTGAGAAATTTCTAAATTAAAATATTTTAAAGTTGGAAACTTTAAAATTGATTAAAATTAACGAATTTAAGTATTAATGAAGTATAAAACTTAATTAAAGATGATTGCCGGAAGAAAATATGTAGAATTAACGAAGGGTTTTATTTATTCATAGATCGAAAGGTTAAGGACTTTCGGCCCGTTTTATTGCGTGTGCACTTTTTAGACTATTTTCTTTTGATTTTGAGAGCGGGGCACTGGGAGGTGAACATAAAGTTCGTCATTATAGTTAAAGCCAAATAAATAATTGATTCGGCAAGTTCGGGCTCTGCTGCTGCTGCTGCTGCTCCGCTCGATGCAGATAAATTTTAATTAGATCTCGCTCCAGTTAAAGTGCAGTTTCGATGTTGGGCAATGATTTAAATATGATGTAAACAACGTAAAAAATATGTTTATATATACGTGGAATATAGGGGAAGAAAATTTATGTATTTTATTGATTTATTATTTTCGTGTGTTTCGTTTCTGTTTTAGTTCCAAGTGGAGGGTCCTGTTGATATCAGGTGTGTGAGGATTATGGACGAGTCACCTGCGAGCCAGGCTTATCCCCAATACTTGGACGGAGGTGTCGGGGAGAATTTTGTAGTGATCGCGGTGTCGACGGTTTACGGAAAAGGGTTCCACTTCTACGTGGAGATTCTGGGACACAACTTCAAAAAAGAAGACTAACTTGTATTTGTTTGTCTCTATATATTATATTATTTTACGTTCTCTTTATATGTATTATTATTGTATTTTTTTTTTGCCAGTTTTAAGATAGCACATGTATTGTTAGCGGAAATAAATAACTATTCGTTAAAGTAAATAATGGGCGAACACCGATCACGAGTTGCCCTTCCTCTCGTCCTTTATTGGGAACGGCGGGAGAACATCGGGAATGTCGGGATTCTTCTTGAAATTGATGGCCGGCTTTGGGGGTTCCTCCTTGACGTTGCTGGCGGCTTGCTGCTGCGGTTCGACGTAGATGGGATGCTGGTAGTACGGAAGCGCAGGGTACAGGTACTCCTGCCTGTAGCCATATGGTATGTATGGGTCATAAGCGAGCGGGTAGAGCGAACCGTGGTATGCGAACTGCACCTTGTCTCTACCATCTGACTGTGCAGTTTCCTGGCGATCAGAGAAGGAAAAGAGTAAAAAGTAAAAGTCACCGGAGGCAAAGGACGTTGTTTTTTTCTTCCTCTCCACTTGTTCTCCTCTTTCCTTCCTCGTCGCTGCAAAACATTACCTTGCCGTCGCCGTCGAGCTGCGTGGGTTGAATTGTGCGCCGAGGCGGTGGGTGCACCACGATGGGCGGGAACGCGACACCCAGGGCCGTCGTCCTCAGCACCGGCTCCAGGATCGGGTACGCCTGGCTGGGGGTGAGGTTCTCGTCGGAGGTGATGAGCGCGTTGTAGATCTTCGGTCCACGCACCAGGCCGCCCGTGCATCCGCACACCAGGACACCGATGATCACCAGGAGGCCGCGGAGCACCATGGTTCCTGCAAGGAGTTCTGTTCAAAGCACAGTTCTAAACTGGCGCACTGATTGCTGCCTGTCACAGCGCGAACTATTGCAAATGGCACGTTCCGCGAGGATACCTCATGCCTCGTGCCACACCACCACGAGCAAAATGCCTTCCTCGAGACGCCGGGCCTTTTATATAGCAATTGCTCGGTGTCGTCTGTAGGTTAGGTGTTTTATACAACCTACCTTAGACGGATTTTTACACAGACTTCCCTTCACCATCGCACACGAGTGCAGGCGATTTGCATACACGATCGCGTTTTTGCTCCTTTCTTTATTATCCTGCACGGCGATTGGTTTTCCGACAATGCAACAAACAAGAAGGAAACAGAAACACCATCGAAACGGGTCATTGGGACGGCTTTCGCACTCGCACTTCCAAAACGATAATTAGTAGATGCTCAACATTCCTCTGCTTATCATCATCATCATTATTATTTCGCTTGCACATTCTTTTTTACTCGCAGTCTTTTCTTCTTTTCCGCTGCATTCTGCGAGGAAGTAGGCTCTCGCATAACTGTATATCTAATAATGAAAACTAGTTGCTGATGGAGATGCAGCTCCTCCGACTAACGGTACAACAGGAATCAATTTGATTATGGACTGACGGGATAATATGCTGAACATTCGCGTTATCAACCCAATCGATTCCCGATCCAGCAGATACCTTCTTCTTTTAATCCGTTTTGCCGTATTTCGCTATAACCGATTCCACGCCGTAATGAGCTGCCATTTGAAATAATTACACGCTGCAACCGCACCAATTTGCATATCAACACACGTACACACGCCGTGTCCATCTACATATTCATCCCTGCCGCCACCCCCATCTTACCAATTCATACGGCATTTCATTCTATTGCATTACAGAAACATCTTTGCTCGGCGCACATCATTCAAGCTGATTGGATTTCGCAGAAATACACTAATGACAAAAGATTTCAACTGCAGCAACCAATAACAATCCTCATACAATAAAGTAATAAAATCGTGCAAATCATTTGGATTGTTTTAATGATTCGCTAATGGAAAGAAACAACTACTTTTATCGAAGCCCTGGATGGCTGTCGAGATTGATATTCTCCCTCATTTTCTCGGTAATTGTGTTATGCAACGCGAACGCGAGATCATTACCCGTACAGTAATATGAATATATACGAACGAATTTATTTCCCTTTTGTTCAAAAACAATGAGATATAAATTTCAATGTTAACATCAACAATAATAATAATTATTATTATAGTAAATAATAATTGCGAATCATTTATTTATTAGCCTTTTGTTTTCTAAATGTCAATGAAAAACTGCAATCGCCCCGACACACTGTCCGGACTTGCTGTGGGGAGGGGGGTAGGTTTGTATGGTGGAGAGCCGGTGTTTGTTCGCTGTGTGTTATATGTTATATGCATGTCTGTATGTGTGTGTTTTTTCCACCCTCATTTTGCCTGCCGAAATAATTTACTTATGAAAATGTGAAACACTCTGTGTATGCTCGACGGGATCGTGTGCTGAATTGAAATTTCATGAACCGGACCAACCCCGTTCATAAAATAGGCAAAATACTGTAAACTATTTTGCTCGTTCCGTGAAGTGCTTCCACCCCTAACACATCCACTTGCATATTGCAATACGGGAATGAACCGAATGAAATATATAAAGCACACGCGTACCGTGCCGTTAATGAACGCCACTTGTGCCAATGCTTCTTCTTCCTCCTCCTCCTCATCCTCATCCTCCTTCGAATCGAACCCAAATTCCAATTCCTGCAGCAACGATGGATGCCTTCAGGATATCGACGATGCAGCCACTGACGTACAATTACTCATTTGAGGGCAACATTGTCATGTATTTAATGAGGGGATAATTTCATCCTTGCGGTGGCATACGTGGGCTTGCCTTCGGCTGACGTCTGTGCAGCTGCCTTGAACAGAGGGAGAACAACCCTTGCCCGGTCGTGTGAATCCCTGTACGTCCATCAGGCTGCATCTGATGTGTTTAATTTATTTTTGTCTACTTCCCTGGGAAAACACACCAACCGTCTAGTCTAGTTTGCTAAACTTTCGTACCAGGCAACTTCATCATATTGCTGCTTATTTCAGGCAATTTGTTTACCAACAAAGGGATACATTAACGCGGATGAAACGCAGGTGGAACGGCAATAACCAAAGCAAAACATCCGTTTGTTTGCTTTTGTCCTCGGAGCTTGTTGTTCGCCGCTGCTGTAAAATTGATCGTGGATATAAATGTATCGCTCTGTATACGCATGAATGGTTGAACTGAAAAAAAAAGAATAGTCGAGCATTGTATATTTGCCTATTAATCTGCATGTGATATGTTTTATGTGTGCTCCAACCACATTCTGTGTCATTACGCGAAGCAATTCATATAATTGTGGTTAAACGCTTAACGCGGATTTGCATATGATTTTTGACTCGTTTTAAGTTAGCGCTGACATCCTGCATAGAAATGCTTTGACGGTAATTACAGAATTTCAGGAAACTCGCACGTTATAAATTATATGTCATGTTATACATTGCATACAATTTATATCTTAAATGTATGAATTTTTTAAAGCGAGATTTTCTTTAAAACATTCATTTTATATCTATAAAGAAATAAATAATAAAGTGAGAAAATGATAATTGGAAAAGAGTAAAATAATATAAAGAAACATATACAACTTACAATAAGAAACACCAACAATAAAATTATATAATAGATAGAATGGATATAAAAGATGGTTATAAAACTAGGATAGTTGGGGAATGTAATGTATATTCATATATTGCTGTGGCTAGAGCCCTTTGGTTGTAATTCGCTGTCAAATTTGAAAAAATGAAAAATTAACCGACAAAAAAGCAGTGTCTTCATATTTTAGCGATTTTCTCGAAAA
>JAFMTC010000999.1:0-27240 GCA_018845635.1 Nicrophorus orbicollis
ATTTGAAATAGCCTGTCCGTTAGGTAAGATTTTATTATTTGGAAGAAGGGATGCGGAAGTAATTTCTTTATTTTGTAAAGAAGTCCAGGGTGCCATACTTTGTCAAAAGTCTGCAGAGATAGCACTTCTTGACATTATTGGAGTAATATAAATACAATATAAAATAGCACTTCCTACAACAAATTGCAATGGACATATTATATAAACTTCTAATCATGGATATCTAGGAATGCCGCAGAACAGTATTGTTTTTCTTCGAGTGCGGTATGGATTTCTTTTGCGACCCGGTATACTTGTTCCACCGTGGAATACCCTTTGCAAAATCCAAACTGGTGTTCCGGGAATATGTTATTTTCCTGAAGTATCGGGTCCATGCGCTTCAGTAGTAACTTTTCAAAAACTTTAGATATAATAGGCAGTAGGCTGATAGGTCTGTATGATGTTACTTCTTTTGCGGGTTTTCCGGGTTTGGGAATAGCAATAAATTGTGCTACCTTCCATCGAGCAGGTTAAAATCCCAGTCGCAATATTGCATTGAATATCGTGGTTATTAGTTTTACTCCTCGTGGTGGGAGTTCCTTCAGTAGTCTTCCGGTGATTAAGTCATATCCTGGTGCTTTCTTCGGTTTTATATTTTTTTGTATTATGAGTTGAACTTCGCTGCAACTGTATGGTTTTATTTACAGATCCATCTGGAATGGCGCTTCCAAGAATTCATAGATTGCACTATCTTGTTGGAGGTCGTCCGATGGGAAGGGTTGAAACACTTTTGTGAAATGGTTTGCAAAGGTTTTCGTTTTTTTATTATTACTTCTAGCCCATTTTCCATCGGTCTGTCTGATTGGAGGAATTGCGACGACTGGTAGTTTTTTTTGTAGCTTTCCACGGAGAGTAACCTGAATTTTCGAATGGTGATAATTCTTCGAGACATTTTTGAATACCTTCGTTTTTGTATTTTTCTAACATGCGTTTTAGAGTCATGGTAGCATGGTTTAGCTTGGTTTTATCTCTGGGTTTCTTGTATTATGCCATAATTTTCATATTTTACGTTTTTTCGCTTATGGCATTCTTTATTTCGAGTGGTGTGTGACATTCTTCTTTGAAATCCAGTGCGTTTATAAGCAAAAAATTATAAATATTTATGTTAATTTTCAATATATTAAAAATAATGAGTAAAAGTGATTAATGAATTTTGTGGGTTTGTTTCTTTGTTCTTCTATTTTTTGTAGTTACGCTGATATCTTAAAGTTTAATTAGTGAAAATGAACTAATGGCTTTAAAGATTTACAACGGTAATTTATAAGCGTCATTTATTTTCGCTTAGCTGAACTCTCGCTTGTAAATTATCTACAATTTATAGTTTTTAAGTATAATACATTCAAAGTTTCTGTAGAATTTATATTTAAATAGTATAGATGTAATAAACATAATTTATTTTTTTAAATGACACCATATAAGTAAAATTTAATGGAATATATTTATTACTAAATTTATCTATATAGTTAAATATTTATTTGAGTATTAAAATAATGCAATATTTCGTTTTTTTGCATGCTTTTATATTTCATTTAACATACAAGATATAGAATAATAGAAATATAATAGAAGGGGTACTGTCTTGACATTATTGGAGTAATATAAATACAATATAAAATAGCACTTCCTACAACAAATTCCAATGGACGTATTATATAAACTTCTAATCATGGATATGTTATATAAACTTAATTCACAAAAAACATTTATTTTGTTTCTCAATTTCAGTTAAATTATTATTTATTCGGACGAAAAGATTACGACCAAACCCTTTTTTTGATGTCATTGTAAAGTTAACGTAACATCATCATCATATTTATCAAAGTTATTAAAATGACATCATTGTGATATTAATTAATATTATCGTTACATGATTAGAAATTGAGACATGTATATGACGGTGAATGATATTATGACGTTTATCATCGTGACCTTTAACAACGTTATAATGATATACTAGACAAAACTATGATGTAGACTACTAACAGTTGTCTTGTCATTGATTGATTGACGTTATTATTTTATACAACCGACGTTATTCTAGGTTAAACCAGATGTAATTGTCAAGCGGATTATCATTGCGATGTGAATTGAAGTAAATGTGACGTATATCAGACATTACCTTGACGACGATTGACGACATCGTTGTGTTATGTTGACGCCAACCTAATGTTAATTAAATCCTTACGTTTATCATAACGTTCATATTTGTCATATCCATTTTAGAATCGAAATATATTAATACTATATAAAAAATACCTAGATTCTATTCATCTTCAATTTCGCAAAACCAATATATTTTGATTCTAAAATAGAATTAATTAAATCTAAGGTAATCCGAGGTCCGAAATGTCACCGTAAGAATATAATTTATAGTGTTTAATTTAGAACTGTCCGATCCAGATTCAATTATGTGGAATTAATTGTGAATTTTCCCTTTCCGTTGGGACGTTCATTAAAACTGATAGGTGGTCTCTATCCAGATCTAACTTGAAATTTATTACACCCTTATTTATCTAACGCACTCCCACCCTACAGTTTGAGGCTCCCACTCAATCTGTTCCGGTGTTTACTCGGACTAAATCGTGAGCAAATCGGTCGTCGTTTAATTACGACCTACACTTGAAATTAATCGAAACTTTAATTTTATTCGACCTTTATTTATTCATTAAACGTGACAAAATATATAAGGAGAATCAAATAATAAATTCGTAATTATGTAAACTACACAAAGTCAAAATACTTGAATGATTTATAAAATTATTTAAATGTAAGTTAAGAATATTAATATTAATTTAGTCCGCTCGAATTCCCGACATCCGTTATCACGACTCTATCGAATTCCCGACATCCATTATTCCAACTATATTTCCGACATCCATTATCCCGACTATATTATATTCCCGACATCCATTATCCCGACTATATTATATTGCTGGACATTCATTATCCCGACATCCATGATCCCTACCATATCAAATTCCCGACATCCGTTATTCCAACTATATCAAATTTCCGACATCCATTATCCCGACTATATCAAATTTCCAACATTCGTTATCGCGAACATTTTATTAGATTTTGGATTTCGTGGAACGATGTTGGTAAATAGTGAGTACACAGTACGCTGCGTGTTTTAAACAGACAGATATAATCAAATTAATCAATCCACATTTTTAATATTCTTCTTAATATGCAGATAGCTTATTTCAAACCCCTTCTTCAACATATTTGGAAACTTCTTGAAGATTGTAAACTGGGCTCAAAAACTTTGAGAACAGTTTGACCTTTGAAGAAATTACTATAGATACATTTTCCTATTTTCTATGGTATGTGTCTGGTTGCCACGATTTTTACAATCTGTCCTTTCGGACATTAAGTAAATAACCCAACGTGCAGACACTTATTTTAGAATCGATGCCTACAACAACTAGTCCTTGATAAGTTTTAGAATCATAAGACCCTTTTATCGAGGATTGGAGTAACTAGGAATTGAACCCTTGTCTCACCAGGTGGTAGATGACGACTCAAGCCACACGGCTATAGTCGACACATTTACCACACACACAACTGTTTCATCGTTGACTGAACTTTTTTCTTCCCGTTCTTGCTGTTCAGAAAATTTGGTCCATACCATACCGATCGAATTCTTTCTTTCCGAACACATTTTGGCAGCAATTAAACTTCCACTTTAATTTTGGTCCTTTTTAGTTTTATTTTCCGGGCAGAAGGACCTATGGTCTATAGTCTTTGCAGCAATAGTAATTATATTTTCTTTTTATTTTATATGTATTTCCATTATTTTTAATTTATATTTTTTCTTGTAATTATTGTTGCAATAAATATTATTACTATTATTGTTAATATTAATTATAATATAAATTAACTTATAAACTTAAACAGTAAAACATTATATGGCTGGGGTCTCTTAAAGTTATTACTTATCATCGAATTGTGGATATTAGATTCAACAAGTGCAGAAAGCCTGTTAATATCCCTTTTTATAGGAAAACGGCAATATAAAAAAAAGTTAGTACAAGTTATATATATTTATTTTAGATATATCTAACCATGACAAATGAATAAAGTATGTTATGTATTTGATTATAAAACATCGATAGTTATTTCAATAAGTATAACAACCACAATCAGATCTAGGGAAATTAAATGAAGCATTAAGTTAAGCATTAAAATAATTAACTAAAAGCAGAAGCATGGAAATGAAGTAAATTAGAGCGGCAAGACCAAGTTCGATAGATATTTGACCAGTCTTTCCTTTTTTTAGAATTGTACTATTATGTACATTTATCAAAATCATTTTTATTCTGACAATTTTTTGTATTAATTAAACAGTCCTCTAAAAAATAACCAAATAAGGTATCTCCATAATGTGTTATAGAATAAAATGTATAGGAAATTGTTGACATAAATAATAGTGTATAGCAATTTACTACTAAACTATTATACGAAAATAAAATTCAAACTATACTTCAGTTATTTAAAATTAATTATTTGTTTGTTACAACTAAAACTATCTAAAATGAAATTATTATAATTAACATTTAGTAACACATTTGTAATTTAATAAAAAGTTAATTACACAGCATTTCTGTAAAATATATTAATTTACATTTTATAAAATACCAATAACATAAATTTGCTTGACTACTTTTATTTATAAAGTTATTATATTTCACGTTTTATATAAAACATTTCACCTTAAAACTTAATAAATAAAGTGTAATCATTACTTACTACATAATATTCATAACTTTAATTGCGTACGAGACAAAATATTACGGCATAATTCAGGAAACTCCGTATAGGACTGTTTCTTGCATTTAAATTATATTATTTTCACAAACTATAAAATATTATGAAAATATATGGTTTTATTATGTCGTGTGTATATGCGCCAGGCAAAAATAAAGTCGTCTGCTTTTGTTGTTGTAAAGTGAAATATGTGAAAATTCTGCGGCTCCACTCTCTTGTATTTATTTTACCGACGTCTCTTTTTTTTTCTCAGCTCATATTTGAGAGTCGTGTAATTCGTCTGCAGTGCTTCTATAATACAACGGATGAAAGAGGCTAAATATAAAAAATAACAATGTAAAAAGAAGACTGTAAACTAATCATTGTATGCTCTCCCGGCAGATGAGACGTGGAAAAGAAATCAATGTTCAGTTCGGGGATTTTCATCACGTTCCCATAAGCGCTAGACTAGCACGAACGTTTCTTCAAGAAATATTGAAAACTAATACTAGTAGTATCGAGTGTATATATAATCCCCATAAGAGATCTGATTCTATTTACAGCAACTCCACCGGTGGGACGATGCTCAGAAACTTACAATTCCCTTCACAATTCGATCACCAAAATTCATAAGCAATAGAAAATATTCACTATACACTATTTCACTTAACTATGTATATACACCTGCATATACTTCTTATTACACGATGATATTACAGTATTTTACATCCGAATTCAGTAATTTCAAACTGTATTCTTATTCCCGAACAACACATTTTCCTACAACAAAAATTTAATCATTTTCTAGAAACATAACTGTAGCAGTATTAGTCGAATTAATATAATTTTAACAAACTATGATTCATGTACTTATAATGTATATTGTTTGTGATTCTCATATATGTACCATAAAATTTAAAAGGTTTACATAATATTTACATATTATACGAACCCATATCTCTATGAGACAATTATCTTAGCTATATAATAAATCAAAACAAAATAAATTATAATATTAAGCTATATTGTCATTAATTTTTTTTATTGTATAGAGTAATTCTCCATTTTAGGGATTATTTGTGAATTTTATTATTTTAGTTTTAGTTGTTGTATTTTTCAATAATAATATAATATAATTTATTGGCCAAACATAATAATAAAAAGAAAAAGAAAAGGCTAGCCAGAGGGCTACCGATCATTGATCTTTCCGCCTTGTATTTTTCAATTTTCCTATATTACGTTCTGGAAAATAAGTTATAATAAATATGAATAAATATATATTATCAAATTTATTGCAAGTACATGAAAAAAACAAAATAATGCAAATATATAGAAATTAGACAGACATAATTGCTATTGCTGCAAAGGGCTATAGACCATAAGTCTTTGTACCCGAAAAATAGAACTAATGTGCAAAATATGATCCAGAAGAAAAAAAGAAAATTAAAGCGGATGTCCAATTGCTGCTAAAATTTGCTCGTAAAGAGGGAAATCTGATGCCTTCGACCACCAAAACGAATTATTAATAATACTATAATATTAGTTTTTATTATATTAGGATACTTTCGGAAGAGACGATCATGTGCCGAACAGATTATAAACCTTAAATCTATTCATTCATATATGAAGCTTAGTAACAAGCAGTTTGTGGTGACTTTCTTTGTCTTCATTGATAGAAAGGCTTACACTCTACTTGAAATACTGAAAAAAAATGGAAATGGGCAATAAAACAAGAGCAATTAGTCAGAAAACCTTAACCAACATTACAACTAAAGTAAAATTCAGAGGAAAAATTTCTTTGAAATCAGGTCTGATGTAAGGCAGAGAGATGGACTGTCACTTTTGTTCGAAAAAATCATCTGAGAGAAAATGGAGTCAGATTGAGCTACAAAAACCATAATCTGACAGTTGACTGCCTAGCATTCGCAAATGACGATATATCAAATTAGTGAACTCCAAACTCAAGCAGCAAAAGAGGATCTCCTTTGAAAAAATAGAGTTCATCAAGCAAGTGCCAAAGGAGCTAGACGTTGGAGAGGGGAATATCAAGCTAACGAAAGTGTACAAATATTTGGGTGAGTGGATAGACCCCAATCTCCGAAAAGGTAGCTTTGAGTCATGAATCAGGAAAATGAAAATGGTATATACATTATGGCATATACAAAGGCTACTGACATTAAGAATTCCATATCTACAAATGCCAATAGAAAATAGACAAAAAAATTGTACAATAATAATTAAATCCGACCCTACGAATTAATATGTCAATAAATAATTAATAAATTGTGTGTATTTTATATTAGATCAGAAATCGACAACTCACGACTCCAACATGACTTTTGATGGTAAATTACGACAATCATCTTTAACTGTATGGACTATACTTATTATGTCGGAAATTTCACATTACTGCTAAAAATATCTGTCATTATTACACGTTTTATATAAAACAGTGATATTAATAAAATAGCCTTATTTTTAATATATGTTAAAAAATATTTAAATAATGTATTATGTAAAAAATGTTAATATATTACACTTCCAATAGATTTTTTATTCTATTTATAGATCATACACTTTCCAACTGTACTGAATGTGTATAGATAAAAATATAATGTTTCTGCGATCTTATATTTTTCCAACAATCATAAATACGTTAAATAAGGGTCTTTTTCTTGCTATTCAGAGGTATCCTATTGTAAGCAATATGGCCTTTTATCAATCGAATCTCTAGATCTTCCTTGGGTAACTTTTTCCGATCGCCGAGGAGATAAAAACACTGTCGACCGTTTCTATCGGATGGCCCAATGATCCCTTTTTTATTAGTATTATTCGGTTCTACTTTTATATATTCTTGAATTTCAATGTATTTTTTAGGAAAAGATTGGAATGATGAATTGGAATAATATGAAATATCATTTAATATCATTTGCTTAATTTAAAGATATACTATATAATTGTTGAGGCAATACATAAGAATATAATAAATGTCGTTATAATTGGATATCCGAGCAGAAATAGCTATGGTCTATTGCCCTTTACAATAATAGCATTATATTTTGTTTTTCTTTATTATTATTGTATTGAGTTTATATTTTTTCTTTGCTGATGATACAGCAATTTTAGCATCGGATGAGATAAGAAAACTTAGACAAACTACAGGAATGGCTTAAAAAATGAAGAATTTTCGTTAATGAAATGAAATCTGTACATATCAAATTCACACTAAAGAAAGACACCTGTCCAACGGTTAGAGTAAATGGACAAGATTTGCCTAAATCAACTAAAGTCAAATACTTAGGTATGCATCTCGACACATTCAGACTAAGATGGGACAATTAGAAATAAAGTTTAGAAAACTCTATTGGTTATTAGGACAAAAGTCGGAATTATCACTGGAGAATAAATTATTAATATACAAGGTAATCTTAAAACCAGTATGGAAATATGGTATCTAATTATGGGGTGTAACCAGTAAATCGAATATACAAATTATCCAGATATTTCAATCAAAATACCTAAGAAGTATCAACGGGGCACTGTGGATTTTGTTCAGGATACAATACCGATATATTGTAGCAGATACACAAATAGACTGGAATTACATAATAATGTTCTGGCTATTGACTTACTTGACAACAACATAACAACAAATAGACGTAAGCGTTATAAACCACTAGATTTAAGTAACTGATATAATGTTCAATGTTTATATTCACAATAATGGTAAACATCCACCGGGATAGTTTATCTGATCAATATCACCCGCGACCAAATTTACTTATTGTTCAACTTGAATAGATTGTTAATAAACTTAGACACAATAAAAAAATATAGTTTTTGTAACCATAAATGTTGTTATTTAGATGGATTATTGTTAGTAATAATTTAAAAAACATCAATTATTTGTTATTGAGCAATTATAATGATTTTGAAACTATGTTATATCAATATCAAGCATATATAACTGACAGTACATAACCAAAACATGTAAAATTATCTCTTCTGCCTGAGTCTGTTGATGATCCTATCTATGCCTACTTCTGTAACATGATATTTACGCTTCAGGCTATAATGAGCAAAGTTTAAGTTAGCTGCAATATTTCAAATATGGTTTTAGAAGTTTATTAATCTTATTAGTTTAGTTTAGTCTTATAAGTTCAGATTTAATCTAAGCAATTTAATGAAAATAATTGTAATATTTCACTAAAACTTTTGTTTTATTCAATGTTCACAAAAAGTTTATAAAATGATATGAATTAAAAATGAATCGTGAATAGAATTGCTAATGATCTTGGTTAGTTACAAATTTTGTCCGATATTATTTTTTTATTTCTAAAGAAAACTATATAATTTCTACAGTATTATTTAAAGTTCTTCAATACCTAATGAAAAATAGGAGCACAAAAATATTTACAAAAAAACAACTGATTATAATTAATTTGTAGTTAATTTAAAAATTGATTGTGATATAAATTTCATTGAGAGAAAATTATAGGATACTGTTTCAATTATATGGTGTCTGTGTGTTTATTGAATATTCAATTCATCCATTCAGTAAATACGTTACCTCGTAAAGTTTTAAATGCCCAATAGTATGAGGATAATGGTTTTTCATTGAATTACACCATTGATCCCATATAGATATTGAAAATGGCAGTCATGCAAAGCGTATAGAAGTTATTCTGCCCAGCTAATTAAACAATAAATCCCAGGATTATCGAGTTTACAGTGGCTAAAATCCTATTATAGAATACAGTTTATAATAAATCTGCATCAAATTATTATTTCGTGTTCAAATACAACATCAATATCAAATATTTCAATATAAATAATACTTGGAAGTTATGCAGAAAAATCACAATTAATATTATTTGAGTGTCTTTTATTAGAAAATATTATGCCAATGAGTCCTAAATTTAACAAGATTATTACCATACAATAAAATCAATTTTACGTAATTAGCAAATAGAGTCATATACTGTGTATTTGGATAAACGATTTTGTTCTCTAGGAAAATTTAACAATTATAATATATTTTTCAATGCTTTATCGTAATGGAACATATGCTTTGGATTTTTTTTTTAAATGATCGCATAATATTATATAAAGTTATTTTCCCTATATATTTTATGATTCATTTTTAAATTTTTACTTTAAAATCAAAATATCTTAAATATAAAAAATAGGTGTTGACTAAAGGTTATGAAGTGTTCCCACCTCCCAAGAGCATTCAAAGAAATACAAGTAAAGTCAATAGAGAAATGGGCAACTGCAAAGGTGTAAATAGGAAATAAATAGCGAGAGAAAATAAATATTTCGTAAGTATTCAAGTATTGGCATTTCGCTAAGTGGTGTTCAACAGATATATATTAAATAATAGAATAAAACTGGCAAATTATTAAATAATAGGGCAGAAACAGCTATGGGCTACAGACCTTTGTAGCAATAGCATTATATTTTATTTTTATTTTCTTTGTATTTCTATTAGATTCAGTTTATATATTTTTCTTATTGTTTTGTTGCTACAAATGTTAATTATTACATAAGGGCAGGGAGACGACTTAAGTCAACCATTTAAATTCAATTATGTTAAAGTTATCTATTATGTTTCTAATAAAAAAACTTGGCCGCAAAACGAAAAGCCGTATAAGGAATCAATTATTGCGCTTGCCCAAGATTGGTAACATGTATATATCGACATCGAAAAAAACGTTTTTTTGCCGTTATAGCGAAATGCCGTATAAAGAGCGGCAGAGTTTAGTTTATTTAATAAAAGATATATAAATACTCGGACATAATAACACATTTCAACAATCCTTTGTATTATAACAACATAGCTCAAAGCTGGATAAGTTAATATTACTTAAAAATATTGATAAACAATATTAATTTATTGATATTTCGGAGTAACTATTTAACACTTGGAAAAATATTTTCAGTTAATAGTGATTGTTGTTAAAGGTGATTGTTTCATGAAATTTATTATGACAGTTATATATAAATATTATTATAATATATAGTAAATCTTAGCTTATTTTGGAAGGAAGATTGAATTAATTGAACTATCGTCTAGGTGTGTTCCAAACAAATTTAGTAAAAGTTGATAGTAATATTTCCTTATTTATATTTTATAAATTTCCTCTAACGATTAATTTAGCACCTCTTATGAGAATTCCAGTATATATCAAATAAATAATAACTTTAACCCTTTGTCTAACATTTATTGTTGATCAATAAATTATATTATTATCTAATAAAAAGTAATTGAAGTGGTACTATTTGAAATTTGTTTATATACTGAGCTCTTATCGTAGGATATTTCCGATTGTAAATCATGTTACAAAGCCGGACACTAATGGCGCGATTGCTACATTTGACAACATAGTTAAACTCACCTCTTCCCATACAAGTTGCTTGCTGACTCCAGGTCGTAAGTTCATGATCTTCAGCTCTGCTGCACGTAAGACGCCGTCTTGTGTAAACTCGACATTTGGTTTGCCCGCATCCGCCTCGACGCTCACGTTCTTGAGGTACCGGAAGAAACGATCCCCAGTGTCCCAACGGGCGGCGCCAACCCCTTCACACGACAGCTGGGTATTCAATGATCGGCCCAGGTTCCTGGGATCGTTCGTGTAATCCTCCACACCGTAAGCGTATACTTTAATTGCCGTTGTAATCTCATTCACTAAGCTTGTACTCGACGTGTCGAAGTGTACTCCTGTAAATAAAAGAAAATGCCAAAAATTAGCCACTGGAAACAGAACACAACACTCGCTCGATGCCAGCCGAAAACATTATATTAATAATCGAAACAGACACTTCTCTACGGTCGTTGCAACGCAAGATACCCAGTTCTAACACCCCTTCGTGCAGCTGGAGATGTTTTCGAACTAGCGAAAAACACATGTACTGTTTGCCACGGGTCTCGAGGGGAGTTTGAACAACTCCTGTTGCTGGAGACTGGGACTCCAGAGACCATTAACTTGTTTCCGCTAGCCGAATTAAACCCAGAGTACCAGGTTAAATGCAAAATTTATATTCACTTTTCTTAGTATCAACTAATAAACTAACCCATTCCTATATTCTCATTCAATTTCGCTATAAATGTGCAAATATGTCATAGAAGTATTATATAAACTTTTGGCAAAACTGTTAAATATGTACATGTAAGTCACGAGATTTAAATATATGGTTTTAGCATATGACTCTGGAATGATTATATACAGTACTATAGAGAATCACAAATATCTATAAACTTCTAATGAAATTTAACGTTCTATTTCATATATAATACACATTATAGGTAATTGTAATTTAAATGAAATTGTGAGGTACTAAGAAGATAGTTTGATATATTTATAAGTGATTCCTAAAATGAAATTTGATTACTTATGATTTTAGGTAGCTTGTAATATATTTCTAATCATTTGAATGATCGCCAAATTTATTTGACACAACTCATTGAAGAAATTCGATATAAACCACTTACAACTTATTTTATCGAAATTATAATATATTGATAATTTATATAATATACATTTTGATGAGATACTTAAAAGACTTGTTAGAGCTGGAATAATTGCGACATTGATGTATATATAGCAATGTAACTTTAAGCTTTTGTAGCTGTAGTACAAAAATAACAAAATACTGACATTTTTTCTTTCTTTTATATAATCTCGGATACTTAATTATTTATATTTATTTTGTTTTGATTTTTAACTTGTTTTTATATATAATTTGGATAATTATTTCATATTAGAATGTTTCTAACAATTTCCTTATTTTTATTCGTAATACAGTTAGATAGAAAAAGCATCCTCATAACCGCAAATAAAATTAGAACATATAGTTATAAAAATATCTCTTTAAAGAAAATGTTATTAAATATTTTTAAGTAAATATATAATTTACAATATTGTCAACATCTGCGCATTGAATCGGAAAGTTCTTGGTATAATAGGGTTTGTTCTTGTTGATATTTAGTATCATATTTCGTAGTCCCAACTGACCACAGAAAATGTGGCGCACTGAGAAGGATCAATGGTTATCATCTGTTGTTGCTAACCACAGGATTGTCGTTGGGGATGTAATATACATATCTAATTGTAAGTAGTAAAATAAATAATAAATCTACTTTATTGTTATTCTTTATTCCATTCTGTTCCATACTGTTGTTTTATTGAAAATACGTAGAAATTACACATAATAAAATAAATAATCGTTATATTAAATACAGCTATATCTCCTAAAACCGATTTCAACAATATCTTAGCCTAATTAAGACAGGACTAATCGAATAATTTATTATAGAATATAATAAACGAGTGTACCATTTTTTAAAATTATTTTTCTTTTGTTCAATAATAATTTTTATTCTTCTCAGAAAAGCCCTTTGCAGCAATATACATTTATTTTTCTGTTCTTTGTATTTATTCATTTTTAATGTAATGAGTTTTTTTTGTGATTGTTGTTGCAATAAAATGTTGTTATTATTAATTCAGATTGATTTTTAATTATTTCAGTATTATTATTTGTTTTTTTTTCAGCAGTCATTATGTTACAATAAATAATAATATTACGAAGTTTGTTTTTATTTTTTTAAATCAAGCCAAGCGGAAAATTAATGAATTAAAATTTAAAATTAATTTAAGCTATAAAGAAATTTCATATTTATAAATAATAACTAAATTTATTTTTAATCTCTCAGAGAAACATACATTTTATGTTTGTTGCAGGTATGATGGGTCAACGATGCGTTTCTTTTGCACTCGTTCTATGGTTTTGACAATTTACAAACGAAGAAAACAGAAATACATGTCACGTAGAAAGGCTGTGTGTTTGCATCCTATGATGTATGTACTACAAGCGAGGGTTACGAGACTGTGATCTAAATAATGTATATAATACTGTTTGATATTCATGTCTTGCTTTTTATTGGCAAAAAAGATAAATGAATGATTCAGTGCAGGGAACGCATCTCTTTCACGATGATCCTGTCATGAACAAACAGAATGTCATCATTTTTGAAGCAATAATTTCTAAATCTTTTTCATCCAATAGAATTAAGAGTGATGGTAGAAAACCAGTTTATTTATTGTAACTAAAACCTTAAAATGGACCATTTAATAAACATTTATGGAATTTTCTTTTCTTTTAAATAACGTCCTTTAGATGACATCTTCCTGCACGAATGCTGAAATCTGCTTTTGAGATTATTCATTAACCGCTGTTACATCTCATCTGGGATACTGTGAATTTTATCATAAATTCGCTGTTTTAATTCATCCAAAGTTCTTAGTCTAATTGTATACACTTTATTCTTGAAATAGCCCTACATGAAAAAATCAGAAACGTATAAAAATGGTGATCTAGTGGATCAGGGATTTTGAGATTGTACATTTACCGCTCAATTATCGCACAGCTTCCATTGATTGAAATTCGGTGTGTAATATTGTTTCATCCCATCGAAACCAGGTTTGAACTCTTGAACGTGTGAAACATTTCTCAATTCTGGTGTAATGAAAGATTGTAACATCTTCACGTAACGATCCGCATTAAGAGTTACTGTAATCCCCCGTTCATTAAAAAAAAATAAGGTCTGACACGACCATCCGTTTCAGTGTGTATGTCACCTTCCTAGCGTGAAAAGGGCGCTTATGAATTCATCAGGATTTGTGTCTATCCAGTAACGATAGTTCTGATTATTGAGATAATCTGTGAGATTAAAATGCTCCTAATATGACATCCATAATTTGCTTAAAAAATCATCGACATTGTTTAATTTTGTTATCATTGGTTGACAGTATTCTAATCGCAAATGGTAATCGTTTTCCTGCAGTTATTATACTATCTGTAGCTTGTATGAATTAAATTTCAAATATAACATTTCAAAATTTCCCGTTATTCTGTGTCAGCCTGCATTTAAAGTATTTATAAAAAATTGCTATAATTAAAATATGTATTTGTAAATAATTACACATTGATTTAATGTTAAATATTATGTAACCTAAGTCATAATTTTATAAATAACTATTAATGTGTTTAGTAATTTATAAACATATTATTAATTAATACAATATAGTAAAGTAATATGTAAAGATAAATGTTGTTATACTTATAGAATTGTTTATATTTTTCAGTGAAAAAGAAGTATAAAATAATGAATTAGCCAGTGAAAACAAAATATAATTCAAAATATAAACAATAATAATTAAAATAAGGTAATTCAAAATAAATTAAAAAACTATATTCTTGATAAACAATATAACAATACAAATAATAGAAATAATAACAGATAGTCTGACCAAAGGGCTATCGACCATTCATGGGCGGAAAATGCATATTATAATAAAAGAAAAGAAAAAAAATCAGCCTCTGGGAAAGAACATTTATTAAATGTCAAAATGACGCTAAATATTAAATGTAGCATATTCATTTTTTAATGTTATATATAATAAAGTTAATTTAATCCATATGCTATTTCTAATTCCACGTATTTTTTAATAGCGATTATTATTAACGGATATAGTTTAATCATCCATTGATATTTTCCACATTGATTGAAAAAGATATCGGTTTATTTAAAATTTCGTTTAATTAATGTTTATATATCTCTATTTACATTTGAAAAACAAAGTGTTAATTTACATGTATAAAAAATTAACAAATGTCCATGAAATTGGTATGACATAACCAACTACAACTATTTATCGCTTTTGGAGAATCTGAGGTCAAACATTCCGAAACACGTTCATATCATAGCTGATTATTCTAGTCACGTGCAAATAGTCAATAATGCAATCTAGAGCGGAACTATGCGGAAGTTGTTGCATACTACAACTTTCAAAAAAATAACTAACCGTAGACATATAATTATATATATCGATATTTTTATAACGGAAAAAAATATTCTGCTATTTTTTTGTCAAAGTTTATATAAATTTGTAATGGTAAAGAAATATAATTTGCAATCCCTTTATTTATTCAAATTTGACCAAAGGCCTAACAATCGAGGTCTTTCAGTTTTTATTCTTATATTATTGATTTTTTTTGCCAATAATTTATGTATTTTTAAATAAAAATAATAAAAATCTTTTAATAATAAGATATTATCTACATTAACCTGTAAGAACGTACATTTTACTTTTATATAGCAAACTGAACTGAAGTTTTTTAAAATTTTAATCCATTGTTTCTAGACACAATTTACTTTTTATTGTAATAGTACTAAATTCAGTTTAAAGTCCTGCACTTCCTGATTTCATTGATTACACTATTTCTTAAGAGATTTTCTGGAAATATACCTAGCTTCGCTGTCGTCTGTAGTATACCGTATCCCGGCGCATCCACCAAGTCCGTATAATAAACAGGATTGTATTAACCTCGCAACCATAGCAGCATCAGCCAACGACACACGAAATGGTGAAAAGCATTTATCCGTAAAGCAAAGCAATGCTGACAACAATAGGAATATCCTTAAAAGCACAAATCAGAAGGCGTAGGATCAACACCAAAATATCTGATAACATTTTCTTTTTTTGATAAACGATTTATATTAAGTCTAATATATATAATATAATGTTTTAGCCATTAAGTATATACAACAAATTCCAAATAAACTTGAAAATTAAAAAGAAAAAAACACAATTCTCTTTAAATGGACATTTAACTAAGGGCTGCCGAAAGGGCTATTGGTCTTTCCACCTATTAAGTATAAAATTACTATAAAAATATTTAAATAAAGTATAATAAAAATATTAAAATAATGTTTTTAACTGCCATGTTTAGTGTTAATCTAACCTACATAACTGATTCAAGATTGTTAGTGATTTCTATGATGTAATAAAGTATTTTGTATTTGGAATTTCCACAATATTACATAGATCAGCACAGTTTAAATATTGTTTCTATTCTATTATTAATATAATTCTATAATTAATTTTCTCCATCTAATAAATCTTTTCCAATCAATAAAATGTCCTTTCTGTTTGTCTTAACTAAGTACCAAGTTATTAGTTCTTCCAAAAAATACCTATACTATATGTTCAAATTCTTATCCTTTTTTATTACATTTTTACTGAGGAATTTTCTTTTTGTTTGATATTTGGAGAATAATGAAAAGCAGTAAATGATTTTTTTTTCGCTAAATATGAAATAAAAAGAAAATTAAAAGTAATAAAAGAACATAGATATGCTCAATTTTATTTTAGTATACCTTTATTGAATTTATATAAATAATTATAACATTAAGACCAAACAAAATTGTAAAATGAAATATGAACTAGGTCGATAGACATTAATTACAATTTCAATAAATTGTTCAACATATAGATTATTTAAATATATTTATAAATTTTAAATCAGATAATCAAAAGACAATACGTTTAATCATTTTAAATGTTTTTTTTTAATAAAGTTAAAATTTGTTCAATCTTGTTCTTGTTCAATAATGAATATACTATAAAATCAAAGACAAAGTAAGATGTTTAATCTTACATAAAGTTTATTTTTGTATATCTTTTTTTTATGCAAAAATATTTACAATCTATCCTCATTCAGTAAATCCCCACATCGTTGCAGACTCTTGTTTCGAACTGTTTTGTACGTTTGTATAAGGGTTTGAACCAACGATCCCAAGTTTGCGGAATGACGACTCAAACCATTCGGCTATAAGTCGGCTTCATTATATAGTTATAGAAATATTTAATGATGAGGAAAATGAAGAGTCTCAATCTGAACTGATCATTAAGACAAGAATTGAAAAGTTACTTAGATAACCATGAACTGATTGAGAACATTTCAAGCAACCTATTAGACTGAACACAAAGTAGAGACTCACGAGTCATGCAGAGTCTCATGTAATTAAATTATATGTATATTGAATGTACATTCCATTTTCTTTAAGTTAAATAATTATATACTAATGATATTTGATAATTAAAAGTAACATTAAAATAGTTAAGTATATATTTTATGAATAATATAAACGTTTCAAGTGATAATAAAAGTTGCTGAAACAAAATAAAATAACTTAAATACGAAACAAAAACGTATAATAAAACACAATAGAAGGAGAAACCTCCAGCTGCGTTAGAATTAAACGTTCATAAACACACCTCGAAAAACTGAAACTTTGTTACGACGATTTATGGCGGCATGTATTTCGGCGCGCCTCGTACATATTTCATGTTTGTTTTTTTTTGCTTGTTTTTATATATCGTTTTTCGGTAACAAATATATTTATGGGCGCAATAATTCGTTTGGCCTTACGTAATCTATTGCAACGAGAGGAAAATTATTTTTGCTTAAATTCAGCACATCTTAAAGGTAGGTAGTTCCGCTTCCGCCTAGTCCATATTTTACTTACAAAACATTTTCTATATAACGCACCGAGAAAATTGGTTTTTTAATAACTTTCACGTCCCAACATTCAACCTAGCATACAAAAGAATTGCTGGTACGTTTCCGATTCAGAATAAAATAATAACATTTCATATGCAAAAAAATAACTTTCAAAGAATTCAAATACCAGAGAAACACTTCATTCCAAGAAGTAAAATTGTGGGAAAACAGTTATGTGCTAAAGAAAATTGGAAAATACTGCAACAGCGCATTTTCATTTTACAAGGGCAAAGGAATATTCATTAATTTTCTTACATTTTAAGTAAAAAAGGGATTTCACTGATTTTTAAACAAATATGCTAGATTTTGTATGACGATTTTCTTTCAACGATTGTTTTTATATCATTTTCCACAATCAAAATGTACCTTTGATTTATTTGGTTAGCTACTAAACATTTGATTTCTTTGTATGTGCGTTTATGTGTGCCCTCATTTCTTTTGATGTTCTATAATAAAGACGATGGAGAAGTATTCGCAACAGCCGTAAAAGAAAAAGTGAATGTGTGTATACAAAGAAAACATCTTTAAATAAAATGTCGCGCACTTATCGATCATATTTCCTAATACTACATAACACAATTTATAATGGTTATATAAATATTATATATTTAAAATAATATATATTTGTAACAATAATTGTTTTTCTATTTTCAAAAATATAATTATTAAGAATAGTGTCTTAACGTTTATTAAAATATATTTTTTTTAAATTGGTTTAAGGATCTGAAATTTTCAAACGGTTTAACCGATTTTTGGGCAGAAATTGCGGTCTTTCGCACATTGGCCCAATAAAGATGATTACATAAATTTTAACATAAAACATGAAAATAAGCAATATTTCAACTGTAGGTTTCCAAGGAAACTAAAATAAAAGTTATATAGTTACATATAAGGCGACAAATATCCACATTGCTTGAGTCGTTTCTCTATAGACCGAAGAGACACGGGTTCAAACCCAGTCCTCGATCCACGATCAAAAATATAACACCAGGATCTTATGATCCTAACAGTCATCAATGGGCAACGGTTCTAAAATATTCTACTATTTCCGTTGCTTACAATTCTATCATATACTATAAGAATATATGCTATTAAGAATACATTTCGATAATAATAATATTACTTTTAAACTAATTGAAACAGTTTACCTTCATTACTTTATAAAATAAAACAATAAATTATTTATAGAGGAAAATCCATATAAAAAGCATATTGTTATAATACTTTATATAGATGAGCATTTGAGAAATTGCTACTCCTTCTCCAAGGTGATTCCTCTAATTAATACTGTTAATAGAAATTATTATATTTTTGGGCAGAAAGACTTCGATCATTATAACAATATTGTTAACCCTTTGTACTAAAATAATTTTCCTAATTTGCTAATAAGTAATTGCCGGCAGCTAGTTTAATGTTATATATCTATATATATATATATATATATTTTAAACTTTTTTATTTTTTAAATTATCTCTTAGCACATGCAGATCCATGCGATCAACGCCTTCGATATACACCTTATTATTTTTTTAATGAACAGGGGATCACAGTAACTGTTAATGCGGATCGTTAGTTGTTACAATCTTTATGTAACACCTGAATTGAGAAATTTTACACACGTTCAATAAACCTGGTTTCAACAAGATGGAGCAACATCACACTTTGTACGGAAGCTGTGGGAAAATTGTGCTCTAACTGTGTGATCTCAAGAGTCGGTAACGTTCCCTAGCTCTCGTGATCACCAGATTCATCCGTTTGTGATTTTTTCTTGTGGAGCTGTCTCAAAAGTAAAGTGCATACAACTCGACCAAGAACTCTGAATGAATTAAAGTGACTTCATGATGAAATTGACTGTATTCCAGCTTGTATTTTGTGGCGTTCAATAAAGAATCTCAATACCAGACAAGTACAGGAGGACGGCATTTAAAGGACGTAATAAAAAAAGAGAATTTACATTCTCTTGGTTTTAATGGATTGTTAAAATGTTCCATTTTTTTTTCATTTGTAATACCTCTACATTTAATTCTTATGATAATTTTCTTCCGCCAAAGTGCTAGTTTTTTTTCAATCAAGAAGCAACAACATTTTTGATTCCAAGGTTTAGTTTAGATACCATTGCTGGTAAAAAAATCTGTTACATTCAGTTGTTCCAGTAAGGTAACAAATTTTCTTTAAAAGCCCTTCTGCTATTGGGATTCTTCTGTAATATTGATTAGTGTATTGATGATTAGTTCTGGATAAACAAGTGAGTCAAAGGTAACTGTCCCATCATCAAATACGCTATTTATAATGCATCTCGACCATAAATGGAGTACCCGAAAGGAGCCTCCCCGAAGATTCTGATGAAAAGCAATGTGGGTAACGTCAGAAAATTACCTGACGGCCAATCCTTTCACTTCAGATACATCTACAATTATGTTACTGACACGAGAATAATAATAATAATTTACTTACGAACTATTACAAACTGTAATAGTAATTTATATTAGAATCTGTTAAGTAGTAGTTGAACATATTAATTAATTAAATTATTTAAGGAATGTTAATGAGCTTTACTCTACCTGCAAGTTTTAATGAAGTAAATGTACATGCAACTGAAACTTGGCTAACGCAATATAACTACTTAAGTAAAATTCCTGTACATAATCAAGCTATAAAATATCAGCGTATAAACTCATATATGTTAAAATTTAGATTGGATTATAAATGAGAAATATATACATGATATAATGGTACCTACATATAAAATATTTAATTTCACATATATATCATTGCATTAGTAAGTTAATAATTTATTTTTAAGGTGGAAGTTTTATATCCACTATTATCTATTTTTTTTAATACAACTATATATTTATTTATATAATTTTGTGCATGTAATATCAGTGTATTTAATTAAAATATTATAATTGATGGGATTCTGATTTAAATATTTTTGATTACTAGATTCTTTGTACTTCATGTAAATGAATTATTTTTTTAACTAATTATTGGACACCTCTAATAGATTAAGGATATAGGTAAGTATACATTATTATATTAATTATTTCAATATTAACATACTTTACAACAGTGCTTCACAAATTATGGAAAACTATGCAACATTTTTAATAAATTACGAAAATGACAGCTGTCACTCTATGTCAAAGTGAAGAAATAGTTTTAGAAATTGGCTCACAGTAAAACTAAAATTGTTGGGTAGCAATGCGAAAAGGTCGAGCTAATTTACGGTCAAATTAATCTGGATTATTCAAACATTCAATCAATATAGACAAAACAAATTAACTGTAATTAAGGAATTCTTCAAATTGTATATGCGATGTGAAATGCTGCTTTGTACATTTAGCGAATGCAGTAAGCAGCATTCGAAACAAGTAAAATAAAACGGGAAGTATGCAGTTCCAGTGGAATTCTTGGTCGAGTTCAAATACTATGAAAAAGAAGCAGACAGCAGCACGGCATTTGCGGAACGTGCGATTGGATTTGGGAAATGTATACGGAACAGCGATTACCATATACAGGACGAACACAGAACAATAAGCATAGATTGGATTGGCGTACTCCCACTGATCTGTCTTCATATAGGTTCTATTTAACTTTCACAAGATATCCAATTAATGAAAATGCTAAATTGTATGAAGACTTTTGTTAATGCTGAAAAGAAATTTGTAATTACATTCTAAGATACTAAATACTTTATTAAATACGCGTAGGATATTAAAAGGTGTATTTGTTACTTAATTCTCAATTTAATGAGTACACTCGGTCCTCTTTTTATGCGGTTTTGAAGTTATGCGGTTTTTATTTCAAGAAGCATTTTTTAAAATAGCTATTTTAGGCCATTTTGATACGTTAAAATTCAAAGAAACTAACCATACGTCGACAGTTTTAGCTGAAATAATTTCTTTAGCACATGAAATTGGTGGAGAAGGTTTTGAAACATATACCAAAAACGATTTAGACGAATTACTTGAGGATAATGACGTGAATGACAATGATATCATTGGTATAATTCTTGATACCGTTGAAGAACAAGAAAACGAAAATGAATCGGAAGAAGATGAAACTCCAGTCATACTGACTACAAGTGTAATTCGAGAAGGTCTTCAACTTTCCAGTAAATTGGCAAACCATTTCATCGAAAAAGATGATAATTCTGAAAGATCATCAAGTTTCAACGCGAGCTTTATAATGCATTTCTACATATCAGGAATTGTACAAAAAATGGCAAAGCCATAGCAAAGTTTAATCACTGATTATGTTGTCAAAGACAAAAAATCAACATGCGAAGTTGAGACTAATTATACTTGTAAAGAATCATTATCTTCAGGACATAGATCTGATATATTGACTATCTCGTAATGAAAGTGATTTCGAACCAGTTCGCAAATTATGTTGAACACTTTCATATAGCGACGATAATTCTAAAGAAAAAAGTGTGAAGAAAGATTAACTTTCATAAAAATTTTCTGTATTTTTTTTGTAAAATTTTTCCGTATACATTTAGAAGGAATATGTTAAGATTATATTTTTCTGAAATTTAATAAACCCTTTTTATGCGATTTTCGGTATATTGTAACTCATTCATTTAGTTTTATGCGATTTTTAAAAATATGGAACGTATCCTTTATTTTTATACGAGTGTTTAGTCGTTTTTTGTGCGATTTATTGTTATGCGTAAAAAGAAAACCAAGTTTTTTATTATAATTATATAATTTATATAAAAAAAGTAGGAAAATAAATGTTCAAGTTGGATTCCATTCGAAAATTTTCACATAAAGAACATAGTAAATAAGGTAGGAAGTAAAGTCCAACGACAGGAAGCATTATTTTCTAAGGGTGAAATAGTATCTTTCGGTTCATGAAGAACTGTTGTCTGAAAATCGTATTGCCCTCATTTCTTATGTCAGACATCCTGGCACAAGTCCCGTTTAATATTTAACAAACCATTTTCTTTCAATTTACATACAGCAATCGTTTTTCTTACATTATGTATAGTTTTCAATTAACTTAATTAAAATATTGTTACATTGCTTTTTTAGCTAATATTATTACTTTTAATGTTAATACACTCACTCACTACACTTTGGAATATAAAATGCTGTTAGAATCAATTGTGATAATAACACTTGAAAATAAGAGAATACACTTTTTTTTACTATTTTAAATGTAGATGATGACCTTTGGTCAAAAGCATAAAACACTAAGTTACAGTTATTTATTTGAATTTTATATTATGATTATATTAATTGTATTTATGTAAATTCAAAGAAACTGAACAAACTATAGCTAATATAATTGAACAATCGAAAAATAGTAATATTTTATGAAATTGCATCGGAGAATGCAGTAAATTAAATTCGAAACAAACAAATTGATATTGCAACTATGCAGATATAGAATTTCTGATTGGGTTCAAATTATATGAAAAAAGATCAGGCAGACAATGCCAATGCATTTCAATTGGATTTGTCAATTCATTAATGCAATTTTCGAATGTCAGGTGATAATAGAACAATTTCCATTTTTAATAGTTAAAATAAAATAGTTTTGTTTACGTTTCAATATAATATGTTTTTACGAATGTGTATTATTATTATTTTGTTTCCATAAGCAAAATGTATAATCAGACTCCGATTTAGTTAATTTAAAGTTTTAATAATTAAAAAGAAATGTTTGTAATATAAATAAATCATTTATGAATAAAATTTCTGATTACACTGAATTTAATTAGTTACATAATAGGTGTACTAGGAGGTTGCAATTTAAACAGTAAATATTAACAACCATAAATTAGTCAACGTCTGGAGAGTCTAATGCTTAGAACAACGGTAAATAATGAAATGTTTGCTACTGAGGTTATAGGAATGCACACGTTTATGTAACACAAAATACTTAGATGTGTAATATTGTTGGATATTGCATTAATTACAGTATTATATTTAGTAGTAATTCTAAATAAAAATCTTACAAAGTAATTAACATAAGAATGTCATCCACCGTTCTAAATCAAAAATATCAGCGAAAAATATAAACTATAGTAAATTGAAGAATCCCTTCAACAGTAACCACACTACATTTCAAGAAAAAGTGTATTTTTCTGTTGCATTAATAGATATCGTAGGCTTCCAAAAAATATGATATTCTGTCTAGGCTGATCTGTTTATTAACATTGGTATGAATACCAATTCTAATCATACACAGTGTTATTATGCTTAGTCTAACCATATGTTAACGAAATGCTATCGACGTCTATTTCTTTCGTCACTACTCCACCAAAGAGTAATTGGAGTGTCTCTTAAAGAGCCAGATTTATGATTGTTTACTAACTTTTAATTACCGATTACAGAAGAATATTTGGGGGTTCAATAGGGCTAAACTATTTAACCCCCCAATATTCTTCTGTAATCGGTAATTAAAAGTCCTAGTCCTAGATTAGTCTCGAAAGAAGCAGCTGGAAGATAGATTTAGAACTCGTATTATAATTGTATTAAATACTGACTTATTACATCTCAGGACACGAAAATTCTGTGCAGCTTTATAAAATTAAGAAGATACTTCCACACCTTTTCATCTAAAATTTAGCAAAATGTATTAATTGCTTTGAAGAAAATTGGTTCTATCGCTAGATAACAAACACATAATACACTGAAACTAGTGTTCATATGGAATATAATTGTGAGGATCAGCGAACAACTCCAAGGATTCCATTTTCCCACAAACATTGTACTGATTCACCCTGGTATATCCTCATGTTATAAACGTTGACTTACAAATGAGAACAATTCAAAGTGTAATTAAAAACTTTTGTAAAAGGTACCAAGAACAAGTATAATCACACCCAAATATACTAGCTGAATGAAACACAAACTTAAAAAATACTAGACTTAACAACATACTAAACTTAATAAAAATTACTTAATTAATTAAATTATAAGTAATCTTGGACACTGTTCAGAAAAAATGAATAAAGTAGGTATAAAATGAATTTAAAATGAACAATGCATGCATTGAATGTTAATTATCACGATATGTTATCGAATCTATAAAAAAACACAATTCAACAACAGTGCCGTTTCAGTTCGATTAACAATGAACAATATTTAAAATGAACACTTTCCCCTAATTAACATTCCGTAATTACGTTTATACTAATCGAAAAGCTATTCGAGTGTCGTCAAGTTTTGATTGGATAAACTCCGGTCGATATTTTCAATTATTTGCGATTGTCGAAAATCACGTTGTAAAGTGCACACCGCTCACGCACACGTTTCAAAGCTTAGCGGAATTTCAAATATCCGCTCTGCATATTACAAATGATGAAAATAAAGAGGAAAAAAGAAAAATACCCCCAAGGAATCATTACAAGAGTCGTGGTAAAAGCGACGGACCGAAATTCCGTACGTTTTGGATTAATATGGATTTTCCTTTCGTTCGTGACACAGAGTAACATTTTTTAAATTGCATTTAGATTGTTCGTTTGCATAAAATTAAATTAAAACCCTGTGTATGTGTGCCTTTTTATAAAGGAAGCACCATCCCACACAGCAAATATTAGATTAAACACTGTTCTATTTTCCACGGTGCTTTTTTAACACCGCCCTGTGTCGTTCATTTCTCTCCCCCTTTATTAACGTATTGACATCGTAAAGTAATTACTGTAATTGATATTTTTTCGCGACGGCGTGCATAAAATTTATGCAATTAGTGGTGAATTTTCCGGTGCATTCGGGCCGTTGCTGCGTTGAGCGCGTTCACCAGGACCACACCCAGTCATCCTTGCCTCTCAAGGACGAGCGCCGCCCCTCTCTAGAACAGTTTCGAGAAACTTTGCGGCTAATCCTGTTTCGCTACTCGTAGCTTTCCAAAATAGTTTCTAATAAAAGCGCCCAAGAAGTAAACACGTTTGAATGTGTTAAAAGGATACGAAAAGGATAAAAAATATCAGGAAAATCAAGTAAATAAACAATCGGACACGTAGAGGATTTATATTATTTTTCGGATTGCTTCCGCTGAAGTCTTTTATATCTTCTCCCCTTTGGGTTGACGTTAAGTCCTTTAGCTTTAGAACCCTCCGAACAGATGCGACCTGTGACACAGCTTTATTGAAGTAAATAACGTTTCCGTGCGGTTATCCCTTTCACAATCTTCGACATAAAACTAATGCCTCTTAAGACCCATCACGGGAACTATGCCGAAAGCTTCAAAGAAATAACAATAATTTTTGGATTTTGTTAGTCGTGTCGATTTCAGAATTTATAATTTTGTAATAAATATTTGTTGCCAAAACTGTTTTTTCTAATTCAATATTATTTTATTCTGGAAATACTAAATTTAACCAAGAAATGTCAGTTATTTTTGGGTAATAGTTTTATATCATTATGTTTTAGAGTTGATCTTTCTTTCTTTCTTTTTAATTAGTAGTTGGTTTGTTTGTTAGCTTAATAAGATCCATTTTATAAATTGAGTTTCATTAAATGTAGGTTTACTTAAACGTCTAAATATGTATACTACAGTATAATAGTTGTGGCTAAATTATGGTTTATTAAACTTACATTTCTGTTATATGTACCATATGCTGAATGAATTTTCATTATCACTTATAGTCTATACAAAGACAAGTCATTAATAAGTTATATTTGAAAATTGCATACTTACATTATATGTATATTTCTGCATAATATATTTGTTAGGAAATATTCTATAATTAGTTTTTTAAAAATTTATATAAAAAAAAATGTACAGTAACATCTCGCATAATGCGGTTTCCATTAGGCTTCACTAATTGGTATTAAAAAAATAAAACTAAGTATATTGCATATTCTAATGCGATTTCAATCGAGAAATCGAATGCACTATTGGGATAATATTCTAATATTATTGAAATACTAGAAGATTACAATTGTAAAATAAATAAATTTCCAAAAATTGCATAATTGCAAATGGCGCAAATTTTCAAAAATTGCATAATTACCGTCAATTGCATAATTTTCAAAAATTGCATAATATCCGTCAATTGCGCAAATTTTCAAAAATTGCATAATA
>JAFMTC010000999.1:28607-131336 GCA_018845635.1 Nicrophorus orbicollis
AATTTAAAAAAAATGCATAATTACAGTCAATTGCGCAAATTCTGTAAATTGCGCAAATTCCGTCAATTGCGCAAATTTCTAAAAATTGCTTAAATTCTGTCAATTGCGCAAATTTGCAAAATTGCAAAAATTGCATAACTTACAAAAATTGCATAATATCCGTAAATTGCACAAATTTCTAACCATTGCATAATTACAGATAATTGCGCAAATTCCGTAAATTGCGCAAATTCAGTAAATTGCACAAATTCCGTCAATTGCGCATATTTCAAAAAATTGCATAATTACAGTCAATTGCACAAATTCTGTAAATTTCGCAAATTCCATCATTTACGCAAATTTCAAAAAATTGCACAATTTAAACATTTGGCTGTGTTGCTATGCTGTTGTCATGGATATTTATATTTAGAATATTCGTGTAGCATTCAAGCTTATTTCGGTATCTGCTACAATTTATGTAGAAGACGTGATGTTTCTTCATTTTTATTTTGCATGATCGATCATGAACGACGTTTCTCGGAAAACGTTGAATATTTTATTTATTCGACAGTTTGTTTGTTTTTAATCTACATTTATATTTTATTTCTCAAAGTAAAAATTATTTGAAAAATAATTTTCCCATATACGTATTACCTTATTTAATTAAGAATTTTGTTTTTTTCTTTTACATTGTGAATACTATTAGATTAAGTTAATTAAATATAATCCAATAAGTAAAAGTAATGTAAAGTATTAATGTTAGAACGTATTAAATTCAAATTTATTCATACATAAAATAATTTTAAAAAAAGGAATGTGAATAATCAGTTACTAAACATAATAAAAAATAACAATTACTAGAAAAATTGGCATAATAAGGAACAAAATATAAAAAATATGACAAAACATGAAGAAATGTCAACGAAAATTGGTTTTAAACTAGATTAAAACAATACATTGACATTATTGTTTAAAACATAGAATATTTTATTTTATTTGTTAAGTCACATTTTTCATAAACATTTGAGAATATACATTAAAAAATTGTAAGAGTTATAAAAATAGAATACCGATCTTCGTAACTACAAATTTTCGATGTACTGTTAATTGAATAGTTAACAACATTATATTTTAACAAAAAGATCACTGAACGTAGAAAATGTATTTTTTTCACTAATTGCCGTTCATTATCTTTATTTCTTTTATCAAATTTAACCCGGCTTTGATATTTTATTTATGCTTTTATTAACAAAGAAACTTATTAGATAATTAGAAATAGGTAGTTAAAATTGGTTGTTAAAAATAGATTCATTTTATCAATATTTTTGAAAAAAAAATGTTCCAAAACTTTTATCCAGCCTCGAAAAGGGTGGGTCGAAACGGCCCTATAAAAAGCAACTGCATTTGATTTGCATGCGAAGCACATTCCAACAAAAAAAAACCTTATGCAAATCAAACTCTCTCAAAGCGAGCAGAACATACGATAAAACAGATTTAAATAAATAAACCAAATATGAAATTAAGTTTAAAAAAAAAGAAAATTTCATAACGCAAACTTTGTCTGTTAACATGCAAATTATATATTTGTAATAAAAAACTATAAGTTAAATATATATAGTAAACATGAATGTTCATATTTACTGCTACTTATTTACAAGTGTTTTAAATGCTATACTTCCACAGATATAAGACGTACTTCTATTTTATGCACAAAATATGAAGAAAATAAATGTATTTAAATAGTATATCTTCTACTTAAGGAAATATAAAAAATATTTTTGCCCATACATAATTAATCAAATCAAAATTACAATAAAATTTGTCTCTTTATACTTGCTACATCAAAATCATTTAATTTAATATAAAATCGAACTCTCGGGACTTCTCTTTTTTATATAGATCCTTCAACATATTTAATCCATTACATTTAATTATTTATTCTCAAAGCGAATGTAGCTTTTAACTATCCAATTACATAGACATCTTGTTCCCCATGTCCCCAAGCTATTTGCTTTCATATAGACTATCCTTACATTCAAATCTTCTCTAATTATAGTTCATACTATTCCCATCCACGTCACTACTCACAACAATGGTACCTAATTTACTTACAAATAGAAACAGCTTATCATAGAACACAGACAAATAATCCATCAATGTTCCAATTTAAACAATATAGTACATATTTCGTTCCCTATTGCTGCAGGTTATTTTATTATGGTGTTATTATTACATACTATAGTAGTAGATTACTAGACTTAGAGAAATTGTTCTTAATGTTATGCTAAGAATAGTAAATAGAGTTAGAATTGATCACATTTCCATTCGCTAATTAGTTATTGAATTCTATATAAATTATTAAACATTAAGTAGATGTTAAAATGATAGGTGCAGCGTTTTGAATATAATCATAGGGCACAAAAACTTTACATTCACTCTGTGACATCCAATCGAAGAATGGGGTAGGTTGTCACAATATTCTTAAATTATTTAAAACAATAAAAACTATAGTTTCTATATTTATTCATAAAACACATAATTTCAAATATACACTAGAAACTAATTTTTAGAATAGGGTAATTAATATATAATTAAAAGGTAAACTGTATATTAAAATTTTAATATTTGTGACAACCAGCCCCGGTCTCCCCCTAATTATTTGATAATAAAAAAAAGATAAGTGAACAAATATAATAATTAATTAATTTAATGATATAAGTATTTCTGGCGTAGTAACGTAGTAAAATGAAAACGCAATTATACGAACATCAGGAATTAAAATAAGGAACATGTGCGGTGCTTAAATTTGGAAACTATATCTAAATTTCCCAGGTTCTAGAATTGGGTAAGACAAATACTTGTATTTTGGATATATAATTAACGGAAAGGAAATATAATCTATAGTTGTTTAAAACGATATATTGTCGACTTTGATAGATAATATATATTAATTACAAATTTTTTAGTGCCTGGTAATAATGTAACACGTAATTGAACAACTTAAATTACACTTTAGCTGAGAAAGAATGACCCTCATAATAAAAAGAAAATGATACAGTTTTTGCTCAACATAACAATATATGCTTGCATAAAACATATAACATTCTCTCGAGTATTTCGAGATAAGAATAAAAAAGGCTGTTTGCTGTACGTGTTTTTTTCGCATGAAAAACTGTTTTATACTTATCCTAAAAGTGTGTTCTCCGGAGTGTGTTTAGTAGTGTTATCAGAATGACGGTATCATAAAATGCTTAATGTGGACATAAATAATGTAGTAAGAACAAATAAAACAGAATATCCAGATGAGTAGAATGTAGACGAAGTGCTGTTGTAAGTGAATTTAACCCAATTTCATAATTTTAATTAATTGTTATGTATTTATTAAAATTAATTTAAAAAAAAATCTTGACTGAGGCCATTGATTCCTAAAAAACTATCTTCAAGGGATTTGTTGTTATTGTACAACGGTTCCAAACAAGTGTCTGCAACGACGTGGTGATTTACTGACTATTCAAAGGGATAGATTGTAAATATCGTTGAAAAGACACTTAAAAAAACTATAATTTTAATGTGTAATTTGTATAAGGTAATTAAACAAATTATTCAATTAATATTTTAAACTCATATTTCAAAATATTATCAATTCAAATTGACATATGAATATTGGTTATTTGATCAATTCATCAACGAAACATGCAGGTCATTTATTAATCTTGTTATTATTATTTGATAGAATACTTTAAATAAATATTTATATAAAAGCTATTTAAAACAGTACTAATTGAGAACATTAAAATCGTATAAAGTAGCACAAAAAATAGACTATTTTATTGACTAAATATTAAATAAATAACAACTTAATATTCGACCTTATATCCTATATCCTTTTTTTAACTGGATATATTGAATATGGATATTTTTATATACAATATTTTGATTGCATTTTTCTTGGGATTATAGATATACATTACTCTTCACTATAATGATGTCTCCCAAATAAACATTATAAATGATTTTTTCTTTGCTTTCTATTCAATTCGATATGCCGTTAGGTCGGACATCTTATTGGCAGTATAAAAACACAGGGGGAGGATAATGGATGAAATATGATAGTGAAAAATCTTGAAGGCTGCATCCTATACATATTTGCTCTACGAAATCGATTTAATAGTGCAAACAACAAAACTTGATGGAATATACCTAAAATACATGTAGACGGACAAGGGTAGACTTCTTGTTTAGTTATATAATAGTACCCGCAAAATGCACAAAAATTTCAACTAAAAAGAAAATATTTCAAGAGTCTGTATATTTTTATTTAAAATCCGCCATTTATTTCAACTTATTTATGTTAAGACAGACATTTTATTTATATTGTAATTTCCATTCACCCTAATTTGAACCCAAATAATAACCGTATTAATTTTACCAGTATTAAGGTTGTTGTTGTAAGAACAACGTAGGAAATTATAATTAATAATAAATCTAATATAAGTAAATTCTACTTAAAATATCAATTAAACAATTATATTAAGTAGAAGTAAACAGAATATAAACTCTTTATTTACTTCAAATAATTTTTAGAAAAAATAAATTATTATGAAGGTGAAAATATCATTTCACTATCATGAAATATACAAATAAATATGTTTTACGATTTATTACAAGAAGATAAATCATTATTAAGAAACAAGTATTTACTAAGTTGAAATATAATTATAAGAGAGAAGAGAATATCTTATTCTCTGTGATAATCGTTACTTCTTACAAATCAATAGTTCTCTTCAAAGATATCCAGCTGTGCTATTTATGTTAGAAGTTTGTACCGAACGACCGCAAATAACTGCTGAAACTAACTTTAGGCATAAACTAAAAAAACAATCAAGTAAATTCCTAATTTTTTATTGTTTATGTAATATTTAAAAAATATATATATTCTTGTATATTTTTCCTCGACTTAAATTTTACGTTCTGAACAGTTTGTTTTCAATTGAACTAGTATGAAGATTTAATGTTCGAACTATACGTCCATGTGTAATAAAACTAATATACTTTACTCAAGTGCATATAATATATCATTTTGTGTTTTCACATAGAAACGCCCAACTGAAATTACAGGATGTGCGTTAGGAACTTGAACAAAAGGTATGAACTCAGGAAAGGAAGTAACTCTAATTAGTTAGCGGGCTACAAAGAGATACCACTACATTATTATGATATATTTATATATGCATTGTTCCATATATGTAATGAATGAAAAATATAAAAATATGTTTTATAATACTGTAATACTGTACATATCACATTCACACTAAAGAAAGACACCTGCCCAACAGTTAGACTAAATGGACAAGATTACCCAAATCAACTAAAGTCAAATACTTAGGTATACATCTTGACAGAAGGCTTACCTGGAAAGACCACATTCAGGCTAAGAGGGAACAATTAGAAATAAAGATTGGAAACCTTTATTGGTTATTAGGTCAAAAGTCGGAATTATCAATGAAAAATAAACTATTAATATACAAGGTAATCTTAAAACCAGTATGGATATATGGCATCCAATTATGGGGTGTAGCCAGCAAATCAAACATACAATATACAGAGATTTAAATCAAATTACACGAAGATCTCCACATAGATTTTCAGGATACAATACCGATATTTAGTAGCAGATACACAAACTGACTTGAATTACATAATAATGCTTTGGCTATTGACTACTTGACAACAGCAAAACAACAAATAGACTTAGCGTTATAAACCACCATATTTAGTTTTAAATAAATGATTATTGTTTAATATTTATATTCCAATAATGGTAAACATCCACCGGGACAGTTTATCTGATCAATATCACCCGCGACCAAATTTACTTATTGTTCAACTTGAATAGATTGTAAATAAACTTACTAACGCAAAAAAATATATGTTTTATAATGAATGATTCATTTTTTTATAATATTAATGTTTGTTAGCCGGATAACAACTTAAGTATTTCTGCTTGAAAAATATATAAAAAGTATAACAGATAAAAAAAAACTTATTATTATAAACACTTTTATAAAGAACTTAACTATGTGTTTCCGCCTTGAAAAATATATTAAGTTTAGTAAATAAAAGAAACTAAAGACTATAAATATTTCAGTTGAGTTGTAAAGTGATGAGGCTACTACGATCTCCGAGGCATATATAATGTATTATATTAAGTACTTGTATTTGTCAAGTTGGCTAAGTACTTGTTGCTTCTTTATAGGTTTATTTAATCACATCATTATTTCTACAAAATATGATGTTCGTAAAGGAATATAATAAAAAATCTGTAATCTATAAGGTGTATTAGTAAGGTATATGTATTAACTAATAAACATAATTAAACTTTTTTTGGAGCAATGGAAACCTTCATAGGCGTCCAGTTTAGTCTCATCCTCGTGCTTCCACCGAATCTTGGCCGCAAAGCGAAAAGCTGTATAAGGAATCAATTATTACGCTTTTTGGTGTTATAGCGAAACATTTTAGGCGGTAAATCGAAAACGTTCCTTAATTGAAGAGGACCGTTATACATAAATGCCGTATAAAGAGTGGCCGTAAGCGAGGTATGGGTGAACCAACACTTTTGGTCGCCCTGTTTCGCAATGAAGTGGAGATACTTTCTGAAGCATCCGTGTCCGGACAGAGCCTGTGTTATGTGGAAGGTTACTTCGTCATGCCTATTGGCCCACATTTGGTATCAGTCTTCTGGTCCATGCTCCCTTCGTTGAACTTAATTAAACTTATGTGAATTAACTACAGACTGCATTATATCTGATATACATTATTATATACAAATATTTTCACTATTTTCGTACATCAAAGTGCATTAAAAAATATAGAATAAAAATGCATTACTATGAATTATGTTTATTATTATAGTAAATGGAAATATAAAATAAGAAATCCAAACTTAAAATATTGGTTCTGTTAAATTCTTATTATACAGGAAGCGTACTTACATTTCCTCAACTTTTGTAAAAGAGGTAATCTAATTTTCCGTTGATAAGAAATCAATACTGCGACGATACTCTACTTTTGATAGTTTATATAAAAAATACGACGACTCCGGCAGATGGGAAAACATGACGTGCATTTTATAAACGCTTTTTCGATGAAACTCAATTTCACCAAAAATTCTTTTTACCTTAAAAAAAATAGTAATGCTACTACATACGAAAAATCTATTAAATTGAGTTAAGCGATAGGAGATCATTATTTAGCATTAGCTTTTTTAAAAAAAAGGTCGTCGCCCTTTGAGGGATAGAAAAGGCAAAAGATGTGCATTCACGTTTCACGAAAGATAAATAGTCTGAGTATGACATGAATATAAATGGTACACATTAGGACACGAGTTACATATAAATAATAAATAATAGGTATGAAATTGATAAACCCTAGTTATATTTTTCATTTCATTTAATAAGTAACGAAAAAATATTGACAAATTGAATAAATAATATAATATAATTTATTGGCCAGTTATGAAAACAAAATATAATACCAAACATAATAATAATCATAAAAAGGTTGGCTAAAAGGCTATCGACCATTGGTGTTTGCGCCCTTAAATATTATATACAATATAGAAACTAAATGAACACTATTGTTTACCAATTACATAAGACAGGAAAAAATATATACAAAAAAAACAGCCTCTAGGAAAGTTAAAGAACATAATTATAGGAATAATAGATACTGGTGTAGAGTAAGTCTGGCATAATTATATTTAGGAGGGGTTGATGGATTTCGAGGGATACACATTTTGAAGAGAGATTATAAATTTGACTCTTTTGAGATGAATTTAAGGGAACCTCTCCCTTTCCCTTGAGGACTGAAACAATTTTGGTCTTGAAATAGAGGAGGTCATTCGAAGGGTTATGGAGCGGGTTGTTTGGATGGCGAATCCTGGTGAGGATATGAAAGGAGGAACGTTCAGATACGGAGAGACTTTTCAGAACAGGGTTCCGGCATTGAGAGAAAATGTGGAAACCATTTTCGAGGATTGGATGCCAAATGGATTTATAAATGGATGTTTTACATTTGATGGATATTGCAGAAGTACGGAATTTTAGGGATCAAAAGTGACGGGATCTTGTCTTAATTTTGGATTTGAGTTCTTTTAAATAGGAGTTAAGGTCAAGTTTTGGATCTAGGAATCCTAGGTATTTTACGGAGGGCGACTGATAGATGGGAAGATTAGCAAAAGAAATATGGTTTTTGGAAGGAGTTTATTTGTAATTACATATAAAAGTCAATATCATTTAGAACTGATAGTAACTCTTAAAAAATAAAATAAACTCTAAACCTTTGATAATTACGCTAATGTTTTATATGGTTTATATATATGTTATATTTAATCACTGAATTGTTCTAATATAGAAGTTTCCATTATCGAATTTTGTTGTTTATTATACAACAGACACCTTTTTTAAACAAGTTTATATATTAGAACAAACAAATAAAAAATTGAAATGAAACGACACATCGTCTCTGGACGGTTACAAAATAAAGTTGAGATTCATAATCGGTAATAACGTAATGAAGTGATGAAACCTCATTTTCGTTTGTAGTTTTAATATGAATTCTCATAAATATTATAAAATATATTTATTTAATATCTAATAAATATAATAAAATATATTAGCCACTGATGTGAGCAAATGACTATTGACCTACGAATATATTTAGTTTGATATTTCTACTCCTACTTTACCAAATTTGGTAAAAAAATATATTAAATATGAAAATATAGTATTCACAAGAAATATTAAAACTTTTTTTTAGAAATGTGTATGTATGAGGTAACTAGGTTTGTATAAAATTGCATACTTTACTCTTCAAAAAGATTAAAAATAAAATACAAGCAATAATTCACGTCGTAGCATTTTTGATAAATTTCATTTGTAGAAGCAAGTAAAAAGTTGTGATTTATGCTGTTTAGTACGAAATTCATCGCTATAATAACTACACCGGATTCGAGGATACGCATAATTAGTCTGATCTGAGTTACAATTACGCAACTGCCGCTACATAATTTCGCTGTTACGTGTGGAAATCGACGACACTGTGACCAAACAGCGACACACAAGCTCGTTCATTTCATGTGCAAACGCATTAATCGTAATTTTCGCGGCTGTTTTTATCTGTTCCGGTGTGCGGTTGAAACCCAATTTCAAGGGATGGGATCCAGCGGTAAACTGAGAGCTTATAGAACGAAACTCCGACGAAATTCGGATTAATTCTATATGAAACCGAAGCACCCGTACAAAAAGACATTAAACCTGTTTAAATTGCTGCAATTTTAACTGTGCGGCTAAACAATACAACATAAAGAACAATCTCACTGCACAATTCCCGGAAACGAAGATGAGATTTTCTAAATTTTACTTATGGTCTATTTCTGCATTTTCGTGAATTCCACACTATGCAACTTTATATATTTATAATAAAAGAGTAAAGCTAAAGAAATCTTTTCGACCTTATATAAAATATATAAGAAATAAAACATGGGAATATATTAAATAATGATTACATAAATATTATAATAAAATATGTATTAACTGTTAGAAAAGACTATATAATAAAAATATGAAATAATATTTTTTTAAAGATAAAAATTAATTATATTTAACATAATTGGTAATTATATAGAATTTTCAACTTGTAATTAGATATGTGGATGCGCCGGGTAAATTACAAATAATGTAATGCACACAATAGAAAAGTGTATGTTATATAAACTATGAAAAGCGTGATGAAAGAGATTTAATAAACAAAATTTTATATTTAATAATAAAAATATATGGTATATATACACTGCGAATGAATGAATGCGAATTTTGCCCATCTTTTTGAAGCTTTCTGTATTTCAATGATTACTTATATTATAATTACGTCCACGTAACAGATGATTTTTTTGTTATTGTATGAATATGTTTCAGCAGTACCCTTCCACAAGCAAATGATGTTAAATACATCGGGCATACATCTGGATAAACGTCTCACATGAAAGAAACACATAACAGCATAGAGCAAACAGCTAGGCTTAACAGTGAAAAGGTTGCATTGGTTGATCGGCAGACATTCGTCCACCTCTGTTGACAATAAACTGCTCATATTCAAAACGATCATAAAACCGATTTGGACTTATGTAATCCAACTTTGGGGATCTGCCTGAAATACAACTATTAACACTATACAGAGGTTTCAGTCACTCTAAGATCAATCACCAATGCACCTTGGTTTTCTACAATATCATGAAGATCAGATTTATAAAGGATGAGATAACTAAATTCAGCACTAAATACCAGCATCGACTGGATGACTATCCGAACCAAATTACTACCGGAGCTAACAAATACAGAATCCCATTGACGTAGACTGAAACGGTTCTAACAACACTATCTTCCTAATCGTTTTAATAATGTGTGAATGTGTCATGTCTGCGTTCGTGCGTATGTGATGCTTTGTTATCTTTCTTTAAACTTGTTGAGTTATTACAGGAGTTTGGTTGATGGGTTAATATACAATTTTGTTAGTTTATTATAATGTAGATGCGTAGATGTATATTTCAAAATTTGGAAGAAAAAAAATATGTAAAATAAAAATTCTTAATGTAATTCGATTATTAAACTAAAAAAATGCCATTATTTAGTAGAAGTTAGATGTTTCGTCATCGTCACAACGCTGTTATGACTTTGTGGATAACAAACTCACAACCAGTACGTGACCACAGCACATGTTGTATAAGCTATAACAAACTTCTGATGCAAAATACAGAAATTTGAAATGCATAGTGAGGGGGTGGTTTTACATACAACCGATAAATAATGTATGCTATAACTTTACGTTTACACATCAATGCATTTGCGATTTCTTTGCCATATTTAAAATGACATATTTACATACAGGAACATTCACACATCTTTATACATTTTTATCAATGTACGTATTTATGATAAATAAATAACTTTTTAACTAACAATAAACATCCTTAAATATAAAAAGTTTGATCAATATATGTTTATTATTGGAAAATACTATAATAGCAATTAAGTATGTTTGTTGCAATATTTATTTATTCCATGGTCATAAGTACTTAGAAAATGTTCATAAGAAATATATTTTAAGTTAAGTTATATAAATTGAATGCATTTTTGGGACATTTTTAAATCATTAAACGTACATCTGTACTTAATGTTCATGATACAATAAACAGATGAAAACAATTTTTAGTACATCGGCTAAATTCATGGCCAATTTAGGAATACATAAATTACACTCATAAAATTATTTGATTAGTTAATTCCTTTCATAATTCAAGCAAAATTATATTTCTTTGTGACGGTATTCGCAATTAATTTAATGAATAGGCTCTTATTACGGCTAACGTAATATTGAAGAAGTAAACAGCAGTAGCAAGGCATTATAATTTCATATTATGAAGTAGAAAAATGAAATTTCTCTCAGTATTTGAAGTAATTTAGTGGGGAAGAATTGCAAAAGGCTTATAAAGAGGAGGACTATTGCCGACGTGCAGAAGTTGAAAATATATTTTACGATGCTTGTAATTTTCAGAGGAGGCCATCCCCGAATGAAACGGTCGGCCAGCCAACGCAGCAGGCCACAATTAAGGAAAACAGTAGCAACTGCTGAAATTCGCGTATCAGATGATGTTTTTTCCTTTAGTATCTCCTTGTCGTTGAATTTAAAGGCGATTGTAAACTTTTACCAAACAGCTGTCGTTTTTCAGCTAATATAATTGACTTTACAAACAAAGGACTTATAGACCTTTCTTCAAAGAATTATGTATTTTAAATTAAAATATATTTCATATAATAATAGAATTTATTATTTGTATGTGGTGTAGGGAAAATGGGTGATTATAAGTAAATATTTCCATAGGCAACCCAGACCACAATTTAACCTCCTGTATGTTGTTTTATCAACATGATCATCGAATATATATTTTTATATATAATATATAAATACACAGTCGATGGCACAAATTGAAGGCGAGGATCTCGTCTTTCCAACGAGCCTACTACCATCTTCATGCGGTCAACGGTTGGTCCGTAATCAGAAAAAAAATCATTAAGATAACCATAACATTAACATAACCTAGTATTAACCAAGCCTACTTGACTATTATGCAACATACGTACACCGTCGATTCAAAAATTTAAAATTGACTGTAAATTAATACAAGTCTGGACCTCTCTTCAGACCACTCTCCAATTTTAGTGACACTGTCCTCGAGAATTCTGAATCGGGCGAGACCACCAACACTAAGTTCGAAGAAAACCGACTGGCAACAGTTCAGGGCATATCTCGAAACAGTGCTAACGGAAGATATCAGGCTGAAAACAGAACTGGATTTGGAGAACGCCGTCGAAGACCTTACTCGATCCATACAAACAGCTGCATGGAATGCTACACCTTCACCAGTATCAGGCAGTGTTGCGCGTAATTGCCCAGTCAATATTCGTAATCTGGTCAAAGAAAAGCGAAGGCTGAGGAAGGTGTGGCAAAACACCCGCCATCCAGATGACAAAACTCGTTTGAACGTAGCAACCAGACGCCTAAAAATCACATTGGAGAGTGAAAACAGAGAGGCGTTGCACGAGTATCTCAGTGGTCTGTCTCCATCTGAAGCTACTGAATACTCACTGTGGAGGGCAACCAAACACGTAAATCGACCAAAACAAAGAGAGTCGCCTCTTCGTCAACCGGATGGTAGCTGGGCAAGGAGCGATAAGGAGAAGGCAGAGCTGTTTGCCAGCCACCTAACAAACATCTTCCAGCCTTTCCCCTCGGAACTTGATGACGAAGAGGAAAGTAATATACAGATATTCTTGGAGTCCCCTTACCAGATGTCACCTCCCATAGCTCCTTTCAACGTGACACAGGTTGAGACAGCTATACTCAAGATGAAGAAGAAGAAAACACCGGGATATGACCTGATTACAGCGGAAGTCATGAGTCAGCTCCCACCCATTGGATTAAAGGTGATCACACTCTTGTTCAATACTATAATAAGACTTGGTGTTTTTCCAGCTCTATGGAAGGTGGCACAAATTATCCTCATCGCCAAACCCGGTAAGCCGACAGATGTGGCAACTTCCTATCGGCCCATCAGTCTGCTGCCTGTTATGTCCAAGCTATTTGAAAGACTCCTCCTTCGAAGGCTGCGACCATGGCTGCTGGATAGTGGAATAATACCGGATCACCAATTTGGTTTTCGTGAACGACATAGCACTGTAGAACAGGTCCATCGTGTAGTGGACGTTATTGGCCGGAGTCTCGAAGAGAAGAGGTACTGCTCTGCCGCTTTTCTCGACATATCACAGGCCTTCGATCGAGTTTGGCACAAAGGACTGCTGTATAAACTAAAGGAATGTCTTCCACATGAGTTTTATGCCATCTTTAAATCATACCTGACTGGAAGGCATTTTCAAGTTAAATACAAGGATGAGTTGACCTCTCTGCACCCCATCCTCTCTGGTGTCCCTCAGGGAAGCGTCTGTGGACCTCTACTATATGTCATCTTCACGGCTGACCTTCCCAGTTCTCAACACGTTACCGTGGCCACGTTTGCTGATGACACTGCGGTCATGGCATCACACCCGGACTCCACAGTGGCCTCTCAGAAACTTCAGAGAGGCTTGGATGACATTGCCTACTGGCTCAAGAGATGGAGAATTAGGGCCAATACAACTAAATCAGTCCATGTCACGTTTACGTTGCGTAGACAAACTTGTCCTCCTGTAACTCTGAATGGCTGTGCCCTGCCACAAGCAGACGATGCCAAATACCTTGGGATCCATCTCGACAGACGTCTCACTTGGAAGAAGCACATTCGAACAAAGAGGAAGCAGCTGGACCTGGCAGTAAAAAGGTTGCATTGGTTGATGGGCAGATATTCGTCTACCTCTGTTGACAATAAACTGCTTATTTATAAAGTCGTCATAAAACCCATATGGACCTATGGAATCCAACTTTGGGGATCTGCCTGCAATACAACAATAGATATTATACAGAGGTTCCAATCGAAAACGCTCAGATCCATTACTAATGCACCGTGGTTCTCTACAAACGTCTATATCCACCAGTACACAAGGGTTGGAACTGTCAGGGAAGAAATAGCAAAGTCCAGTATAAAATACCACCATCGACTGGACGACCATCCGAACCAGCTTGCTGCCGACCTAATAAATACGGAATCCCATCGACGAAGATTGAAACGATACAAACCACAAGATCTTCCTAATCGCTTCAATGATTTATAGATGTTGCATCTATGTATATATACGAAAATGATAATTTTTATTTTTCTTTTGTTGTTCTGTTGATATTTTTCTTAATAATCCACATTTTTGTCATTAGTGGAGTTTGATCGCTGGGCCAATTTCCAATATTCATATATTTTTATTTTTACTTTTCTTTTGTAATTTTTGTTTTTTTTTTCACTTTCTCATTTCCGTTATAATTGGAGCTTATTGTCTACTTTTGTATTATGTAGATAGATTGCTTATAAATAAATTAAAAAAAAAAAAAAAATTTCAAAGAGCGAAAATTTGCCAAAAATGTCAAAAATTGAAGATTTACCAAAAATTTACCGCAGATTTCAAAAATTGATGATTTGCCAAAAATTTACCGAAAATTTCAAATAGTGAAAAAAATACTAAAAACTTACTCAAAAATGCAATAATTTATGATTTACCAAAAATTTACTTTGAAATCCAGTGATTTTGAAGATAAACTTGATTTTTAAGTACACTAGGAAACAGTACGTAATTTTACAAAGTCGAAAAGTATTTACAAAATAAGACATTATTAGAGATAAAAGTTATAAACTTATTGTTTCACAATACATTTTAAGTTCTTTGCTATTGAAGCTTACGTTAAATTATTAATTTGAAATTTATGGTAAATTTTCAAGATTCAAATTGACGGTAAATTTTCAGGATTAGATTTTTTGGTAAATTTTAGGGTTTTTATATTTACAGTAAATCTTCATTTTGTTAAATTTTCGGTAAATTTTCAATTTTTGAAATTTACGGTAAATATTTTTTTTTTGAAATTTACGAAGATGATAGTAGGCTCGTTGGAAAGGCGAGATTAATATTAGGTTAGGTTAATACTAGGTTAGGTTAATGTTATTGTTAGGTTAATACTAGGTTAGATTAAGATATACGAAAAATGTGAATATTTTATTTCTATTAGAATTTTCTCTGTGCTTAAAAAAACATTAGACAAAATCAAGACTTCCAACTTGTCCATTATATACGTCCGAAAGGAAGGTAATCTGCTTGATCAAATAACATAGTATTTACATCAAAATAATTTAAAAGAAAATAAGTTCAGTGAAGTGCTCCAAAATTTTCCATATTTAACAATATAATACAAACGTTTTAAAAGAATTTACCCAAGAGATACATGCTGTTTTTTGTAAAAAAAATAACATTTGTAATTCTAATAATAAAAGAAAAAAAGGGAATGGTATTTCAGTAAAAATTCACGTGATAAATTAAGAAATCCCATGTTTAATTAATGTGAATGTGAATTAATGTGAAAATAATTTTTCAACATACAAACAACATAAAAAATCTACTTTGCTACAAAAAATCTGCCGACTTCTAGGGTAAACCAAAAAATATTGACTTGTATAATAATATAATACTATTTTACTAAACCTGATATGTACGAGTATAGTCATATTACCCGGCCTAACAAAAAATACATGAAATATTTCGGAAAAAAATATCTTTAATTTTCAACACGTCCCGCTCAATTTCTCGAAAATCGAATTCCCGACAATCATATTCCCTACATCCGTTATCCCGACTGTATCAAATTCCCGACATCCTATGATATCCTTTTTATAATGAGAACATTGGAGCTCCTAGAAATAATCATAAAACGCATTAATTGCCATTAATAGACAAACTTTTATGACAGAGCTATTTTATCAAATTTGTAAGTAATAATTGTGGTTATTAGGGTGGGCGAGGAAGCAATTAAAATAATGTTAAATTATTGAGATCGCTATCTCGAAGCGGATGTTTGGACGGTGCATTGTCTTAATGAAAAAATACTATATGTTTCAGTCCTTTTTATATTTCATTACTCAAACGCTTTTTTTATCCTTTTAGAAGATAATCTCTGCAAATAATATTAGGTACATCCAAAAAAACTGAAAAATGTGATTGAATTATAAATTTACATGAGAAAAAAAATATAATACCAAATAAAATGCGCACTAAATCACATAATAAATAGAAATAAATAAATCTGTAGCACTGATTTATAGATAAAGTAATTGGAGCGTTATTAGAATCATTTGATTCAAATTTTAAAAAATGTGTGTTGCATAATAGATAACGGTCGATAGAGTAAATAAAATACAGAATAAAACAATGATTTAATGCAGCGCTGTTGAATAACAACATGGATACAATTTATTGGGCTTTATAATTAATATTATAGTTACCATCTACATGCATGTGCGCATTAATAATGCAGTTGTGTAATTTATAATTATCAAACTGCATACGTTGTGTATACATAGAAATGGACCATCACGATATTATTTTCAGACATATCAAATATCAATAATCACTTGTTGTGACAATTATAGAATGGATTATGAAGTTAAAAAAATATCAATGAAATATAAATAATAATATTGTAAATATAAAGCTTGGATGAAATTGCTTCTCCAATACAGCGGTTTTCCGACTTGATGTTACTACGCTCTCTTAAAAAGTCATTGTGACTATTATTCGCTTTGCCATTGAAAATGCATTCATTTAATATAAACTTTTCAACCTCGTCTTGTCATTCAAAAAAGATATCCCCTTCCCAACTTAATTTTCTAAATTATTGACATTTGTTTATAATGAATTATTGGTAATTTCGATAATCTCATTCGCAGGTTAAACCCCGCTTGATACTTTGAGATATTTTTAAACGATATTTTATTAAGACTATATAATAAATTAATTCAAAAAAATAATCAAATTGATTGCAATTCAATTCCACTAAATTGATTCTAAAAAAATGGTTCGCAAAATATACCGCAGTGAAAAATTGCCGATAATTTTTAAATCAAACTTTTATTTTATTCTTTCGTTCATTTTCAGGATGAGCGAACTATCAATAAAATGATTATAGAGAACGAATCCCGTGGTCGCATGTAAGCTGTCAGCTTTCATCTCTCTCCATAAAATTGATTTCCGTTCACTTGAAAACAAAAAAATATTGTTCGAAGATAAGAGTAAAATGCACTGTCCTCGTGCATGGCTGAACTATAATGAAGAAAAATAACTTTTCTAATAACACGTTAAAACAAAATTGTGAAAAGTTTTCTGCTGAAATATATCCCTACTACGAGAACTTTGTTTAATTCCATATAAATCATCTTGACCCAAACAAATGGTTTTTGCGCTTTAATAAGTAGATTGTTTATAGCAATGTTTCTTAAAGACTGGACGATGTCCATCATCCTTCTTAGCTCCCTGGCAGCTGTGAATACCTTTATTATCCCGCAGATCTGTTCCTGTTAAGATCTGTTCCTACGTTGAAAAGGGGTCCTGAATATTTTGACCTCCGCGTAAAAAAGCTGGCAAAAGAGTGGAGGAACCTCTCGCAATGTGCTAGTCCCAAGGTGCTATAGGTTGAACCAAAGGGACGAGGGACTGGTATTATGTACCTGCAGGACTTACTGGAGGTTGCCATCATCGTCCAGGAATTTAAGACGTTAACAACTCAAGACGGGGTGGTGTGGGTTATCGCCGAGAGCCAACTCAAGGAGGTAGTGGCGAAGAAGCTGAGTAGGGTAGAATATTCTCCAGACGAACTGGCGGAATACCTCTCCAGCAACTGGGAAGGCGACTTCGCCAGTAATGGGACATACGCTAGTTTTGGAGCCATGAGTAGCTGCCACCAAGAGGATGGGCATCGCGACAGGGTTCTCTGACTGGCGCTTTATCCACCTTGCTCGCTTGGCCTATGTCCCGCTGAATGCGACTCGCCGTTTCGGGGATGGCAACAAAAGGTGTAGGAAGTACAGCACCTTTGAGATGCTGAATCATTGCAAGATCCACTCAGCGGCCAAAAGCCATCCCTGTAAGGCCTGGAGACGTGGTACGCGTGAACGTGTGCCCAATGGTGGTCCGCTCCACACTGCACCAAGATATCCAGATCACAGACACTGATGAAGGATCATCCTCGCAGACATTGCCATCCTTTCGAGGATGGTCCTGAGGCCGACTGGAGGTGTAGAAGATACAAACTGGATAAATACGCTCCGCTTGTTACTGAGATGCGGGAGGCGGGCTTTGGTGTGAAGATATGAAGGCATTCCTGGTTGGCCCTTAGGTCATGGAACCAGGAAAATGAATCGGTGCTGCTAGTGTGCGAAGTGGGTATGTCCCCCTGATGCGTAAACTGATGACGTTTGACGTCATCAGGGACATATAGGTGGAGCATGTCAGTGGGCGCCGCCAGTACTGATTCTATATATTTATAATTATTGTCGGATTTACAACTTATGTTCTTCAAATTATGTAAACTAGATTGCTTTTATTTTTATTATTTTATATTAAAGTTTGTTATAGGTATTTATTTCTTTGTGTGCCTTCAAATTTTGAAATTGATAAAAGTGTGCTGCAACAAAAAAAGGTTGAGAATCACAACTCTAATTATTTTAATTTTATTTTCTTGCCATGCTCCACTATGGAGTCCAAACGGTTGATTGGATTATTTGACCACGAATCGGGCAGTTAAGTTCTTGTAGTTGTCTTTATGAAAATAAGTGAGAAACTATTTTCTAAGTGCCTAGTGGCCGAAATATATTAATATGTTCCAGGTTTCTTAAATATCTCCATATCAGAGTGTACGATAGCACTATTAGCTTTTTTGTTTTTTATCGGGGTCGTCATTTATGGCTTTCCACGTTCTCATTTACGAAACAAAACTGAACTGGAATACATTTCTTTAATTCTTTGAATTGTATTTTGTTGCCGTGCACCAATTTCATTATATAGTGGTTCTATTATGCAGTTAACATCTGCGGACCACAAAAGGATTTAAGTTTATATTGATAAATATAGATCATATTTTGCAATACATTATATCCAAACATACGGACAAGATGTTATTGTCAAAATAATCAACTGAGTGTGCCGCTACAATTGTAATCTCCATTGAAGGTAAAATGAGCGAAGAACTTCAATTAAAAGAGCGAAAGTTGTGTAAAACGCTGAAGGAGAAGAAAATTATCGCCAAAAGCATCGCAGATACGAAAAATGAAATAGCCAATTTGAAAGTCGAGATGAAAAAATATTACCATAACTTTGCTGAAAACAAAAAAAAGATGAATAGTCGAAATTAGAAGACGTTGTTAAGAACAAGATATAGTTTTAGCAAGTATGGGGTAAACAACGGTCGAAAAAAACAAGACCTTCAAAGTCAAAAGATTAAAAAGGTACTTGAAGGAAAGCACTTTATTATGTATTTACTGCACAATAAATTGATAATTAATTAATTATATTGTTTATTTCAACATTCATCACATTGGTTCAAATTGGTCCAAAAGGCTAAGGACCTGTGTATTTTTTCCACATTTACCCTATCCTTAATTAATGTAGCTAACTTAAATATCTGGATAAAGATTAATTAATAATGGTCAACTACTTGTGCTAAGCATGGTCTATTACTAGGTTTTAGATGATCTACTACTAACTCCAAAATACTAAGGTGGTTGGTTTTTTAGAATTTTAAATAGATAACAATATTAAACTATAATATATAAGTATTAATTGAGAAATATCAATAAATAATATAAACCATCAAACAGTAGTTTCAGGTAAAATATAAAATTTCTAAACTGAAAGCAAAGAAAAAGATTTTACATTATACTTTAGATTATAATTCTGTTATAGCAACTAACGATTTATTATTATGAGTATTACTGGATCACCGGTTAATTAAAATAAATATTACATTTGGATTAGTATTATAATAAAAAATACTATTAGGAAAATAAATAAAAATTTTGAAGTAAGTTATGAAGTAGTTCCACGTAATTGCATTTTGCAACTGGAGTTGCCTTTTAAGCACTAATTGCAAATATGTTATATCATAAAATGAAGTGGCAAAAAAAAATCCGAAATAGGAAAAACATTTCAGTGATGTAAAATACGTTTTTTGGGAAGACCATTTAAAATAGGGGACCATTGAAAGCGGATTTAAAATTCTCTTTTTTTATGGGGATTTTACATCGGTCTAAAATATTTGATGTATATTTTTCAAGCTTGTGCATATGACAGACAAAAACTCGTTTTGCAAAGCGCATACCGCTGCACCGTAGACACAAAATTAATAATACTGAAAAGCATAAATGGAGTAAAATAAAGCATAAAATTCTGGACCAAAAGCGCTTTATAACTGAATTGACTATGCAACAATTTCCAATTATGATCATGGATATAAATTGGATTGTCTATGTTTAACTATAAATTTAGTATAGTTATATATTTTTTTATTCAGTTATTTTTATTTCTTAAAAAATATGACTATTAATTTTCATACTTATTTCAATTAGTCGAATGAAAAACACTAACTGCAATTAATTTTAATTGCAATTTATTTACAATTATCCAAAGTCAAAAGTAATATGTATTATTTATTAGTAATAAATAGATATTTTCCTTCGGACTACAATGACCCTATGGAATTATTAAATGTATATAGAAATTTGGCTTTAATATTACTTCGGATGAGACTACATTATCACTTGCTAAAAATCGATCCCGTTCAAAGTCCCGACATTAGACTTCCCGTCAGTCATTTGCCCGACGCTCATTAGCCCGACTATATTAAATTCCCGACATCCGATAGCCCGACTGAATCAAATTCCCGACATCCGTTATCCGACTATAGCAAATTCCCGACAACTGTTATCCCGACTATCCCTGCGCCGGGCAAATGTTTGACGGGCATATGAAGTAGACCCGATAAAAATAAATATCTTGAAAAAATTAATAAATGAAACGTTTGTCCAATTTACTATTTTAAATAAAAACTTCTTGAATTTTTTACAGTAATTTATGTAAAAATTATATTTATATATAATTACACCACCTATATTTTTATTGCACGAGCAATGTGGTAATTAATAATAACTTAAATTAAACATGTGAAAATTCATATATTAGTAAATATTTAACGGTGCACTGAAAAATGTATTTATTTTCTTCTTCTCTTGCTCCTTCCGAGCAAAAAACATAATCTCAATTATCATTATGGTTTCCGATAATTACTTCCCTTATTACACATGCTTTACATATAGATTTACTAAAATAAAATATCTAAATATAATCATCCAAATTACAATAAAAAAAGTCGCTACCACAAACATCATTTTCCTAGTATATAACGTTTTATTGGTATTTAACGTGATAAATAAGTAAAAATCAGTTTACACATCTATTTAATTTAACATACTGGTTTTTGTATGTTGGTAAATATTGAAAATTACATTATATCATGTATTTAAAATTAAATATTTATACTTGGATTTGTTACACTTTGATATGTGAATTGAAATTCAGATTGTAATTATGTTTGTTCCAATATGTGCTCACGTGTCACCAGACGATTGTAATCATAAGCTAATTAAATATCCGTACTTTATATATACGTGTGCGGCTTGATTAAAGCCGAATACGTTTCATTAATTAGCCGGAATCGTGCATTTATGGTTAGCATACAGCGATGAAAACTAGCTGCACCCTCTATTTTGCCTGGTCCAGTTTTTAAACAACAACAATTTTATTATTGCAATACTGAATTCATTAATTTGGAAGCAGTTTCACGGCTGTTTAATCTGCTGGGAATTAACAGGAAATTACACAATTTACCGGAGTTGTGCACTTTTATTTTAATTGATGCTCGAAGTGGGATCACGAAACCTAGGCACAATTCCGGGAATGCATCTTATAGAAGATAGTTCGCTCTGTATTTCTCAAGCAAATTAATTAAGCTTTTATTACAGTAAACCGAATTCTTAAACATTCATCAAAAATATTAACCAAGCATCCCACAGCCTCCTATACCTGTACTTGTATATACACATGTAACGGACGCATGTCCCAATAAAATTAAGTGCTCCAAGTGCCAACTTCCGACAATCAGATGCACGTCGCCACTCCCCCTCCCCGCATGGTATGCAACTCGGAGCATCGAGCTGCATGGCCTTCCAAATGTCCGAAGAGACCTACAAAACCCATTCCGGGTGTACCTAACATCAAAATAAGGTAACTTAACATGTAAGACAACAGAATCCATAAGCCGGTAACAATTCATGACCACATTGTTAACACTTACATAAATAAATTAAATTCCGCAAATAATGCATAAAATCGGGCAGAGTTGCCTGTTTTTCAGGACACCATGTTTATATATTGATGTTCAACGTGGATGAGCCGGAGAATCTCCTACGATTATGAATCGGGGTACTGCCGGGTCTTTCATTATGAAGGGAGGATGCCCGTGTTCTGACGAATTTTGTCATCATCCAAATGACACAGAATTTATTATTATTATATGTTCTTTTATAGAATATTTACTTTTATTTGGCAGTATTTTTAATTTTCTCTTTCTTCTATGTACAACTATTCCACAATGCATTTTTTTGTGAATTATTGTGAAAATTTATATGCAATATTGTGTCTTTGGTCCGAAATACTTAGATCACAAGCGTTTTATTAAAAAAACAGTGTTATATTCTAGAATTTTAAAGTTTATTTCTTTCAAAATTTATAAATATTAAATAAATTTAGCAAAAAAATCTATGATCAATAGTCCGTTTTGGTTTGTTTATTTCCTGTTTTTCATTATTATTTACTATGTATATGCTATTTAAATAAATAATTTTTCATATTTTTTTGTGAAAACTAAAAAAAAAACAGGAAAGAAGTAGAAAAATATAGATCTGAAAATCGGTTTTTTATATCAATATTTGTATAAACTGTTACATATAATAATCTCTATAGTAGACGAAAATGTCTAATTATGAACTTTTTTTTATTACAATAATTAGAGAAATAAAAATTCATGAGTGAGAAGAGAAAATGATATAAACATTTCTTGCTCAAATATAAGACCAGAAGAACGCTATATCTGTATATATGAAACTAAAATATGTTAATTCTAATTTGAAACATTTTTAATATATAGTGTATACACAATCATATATAATGTATACATATAAATCTTGAATAAATTGATGTAAAAAATTAACCACTACTATTTTGCACAACCATAAATCATGAATAGTTGGATCGAAATATATTAATATGTAAATGCAATGGTGAAATAGTGGTTGCTCCTTGTTTCATGGCTTGTGATTTAGGAGACAGCCGGCATGCAATGAGACGTGTAGCAATTATTAAGCGAAATATTGCACTAATGTTTTATGCAATGTACTTCAGTATTTTAACTTTTCGTTAAATTTACCAACTATGTCAACTGTACTGTTACAGGACGTTGACCTTTTTCGCAGTGTTCCTGTTTCTGTCCCCAAGAGTGCACATCGTGCAGTAAATTACAATTCTTCACGCACAATTTTGTACGTCCCGAACCGCACATAACATTAACTTTTACTACAAGGGATTCAATTACAACCGTACACCCTTTTTTATTTTGGTTAAAATTGGAAGTTGCGCGTCTCTGAATTCTGCTGAAAATTAAGTACACATTTGAATAAAATAATAATATATAATACTGCGTTTAAAATCAACGAACTGATTTTTAAATGCCATTCAGATTTTTTATCGGCATATAAAAATTTTCATTATTTTGAAATGGTCGCAATAAGTGTAGTGTTGTCTCGTTATTTTTCATAAAATAATTTATATCATCATTAAATATGCAAATAGATGGTGCTTAAAATCACAGAAGCAATTTTACATTAACCGATTGGCAATTTGCATAATTATATATTATAGTTCGTATAGTCGCTCGTATATTAAATTGCGTTCCAAGTAATAAGTGTAATAATTACTGTGATCAATATATTCGTATAAATGAATACTAACTAAACCTTAACCTTATTGTACATAATGAAATTATGAATTACTAGGTACATAGTAATATTAGTAGTAGAATAACATTTCGGTAACCGGTTAAACATAGAATACTGATAAACAGACAATACTGGTGGTTGCTTTAATTGACAATTGAACAACATTTTTTCCGTGACCTGTGTTTTTTCATGTTTTGTTTTATCATGGAATACAGAATTCAATTTACAATATATGTACGCACTATCTAAAATGTATTTCATTTTAGTATTTTAGTTTATATAATATTCTATTCTGGGCAAAAAGGCTTATTGTCCTTAGCTATTTTCGGCAATAGCAATAATTATATTTTATTTTCTTTATATTTCTTTAAATTCAATTGGTATTTTTCTTGTGGTTATTGTTGCAATAAATATTATTATTACCGCTCTTTATACGGCATTTCGCTATGACGGCCCTCTTCAATTTAGGCATATTTTCGATTTACGGCCTAAAATGTTTCGCTATAACGGCAAGAGAAACTTTTTTTCGAAGTCGATATATCTACATGTTGCCAAGGAATTAAAATTAACAACAATGAACTATGTTTGGAAAAATATATGGCCAGAATGTGTAAAAAGTACTGATGCAGAAGTTAATTTGTTCCTGAAATTAGGCAAACATTTTGGATCTATCACATGATCTTAGCTTTGAAAGTTTGAACGAACGTGATGTGCTTGATCTACTTGAAGCTGATAGGGAACCCCTTTCATATGAGGAACTCATTCAGTTGAAAGCAGAACCGGCATTTGATGAAGAGACAGAGCCTGTTGGATCCAAACAGCTAACATCAAAATATTTGTCGAAAGCTTTTTCCTATTTCGAACAAGGAATAAACATCCTCCTTGAAAACGATCCTGACGTCAAACGTGCCGTTAAAGTTTCTCGATTAATAAACTCAGACATTAGCTGTTATAAATCAATGATGAACGAAATAGACAAGAAGGCAAGACAAACAACGTTGGATAATTTTTTCAAGGCAGGCCCATCCTTACCAGCGAAAAATGATGACGACAGTGATATGCATGTTACCATTTCTTCATTGTCTTCAGATTAATGCCATTTACAAAAAATATGTATGTATACAAACACATTTTTTTAGTACTTTAAACAAATTTATATACCACATCTTATGGCAAAAGATATCTACTGATATTTTTCTGCCCTGTTTTATAGTTTGAGAATGAATGAATTTAATTTTTCAAATAAATTTATGTATGCTTTTACACAGACTGTCTGAATTCGTTAGTACTCCGTTCCATTTGATATTAGAATTGTTTCGGGAACTTGCTAGGTACAACTGGTGTGACTTTGATTTCGCGCAAAATCCAGTAACAAAATACACTACAATTTAACATACATCGAGTTGAGAGGCGAAAGCGTAACAACTTTGAAATTAGGATGTTGTAAAGTTTCCAAGCCATAAAATTACGTTACTAATTAAAGTATTCCATTTCAAGCAGTATATTGCCCCTAAAAGTTATTGTAATAAATGTACTAACTTAAAAGTTCAACAATTATATAAGTATAATTGTTTATACACATTACTTGACATTTGAATTATGACCAAAGGGCTCTTTCCGTTCAATTTTGCTTATACATTTCTTATTGTGAATAATGATCATAAATAAAAAAAAAGTCAGTATATAAATATTAAATTAAAATATACTGTTTATACGACTAGATTGTGAAATATAATATACGACTAAAATAAATATTGATATAATTAAATAAAGAGATTAAATATTAGATCAACTAATTCAGAATTCCTGTATTGTGAGCCCTAATTACAACCTATAAACTTGAATTATTAGTAATGAGATGTTATTAGAATAAAACAAAAATCTTAATGCTCTTACTATAAAATGGTTTATTTGCATTGGTAATGTTAATTAGTTTGCAAACTTTGTAAATCTTTGTCTGCGAATTTTTCCATTCCCTCAATGCATTATATTTTTCATATTTCACGAAGCTTAACAAAACTTTTTTTACGAAACTTTTATGGAATAGCGAACCAGATGAAACCCGCAAAAGTTCAACATGCGAAGCATTAAGCAGGAGAGGGATTATCAGATTTCGTTCAACATGAAAAGTAGAAAGAAACGTGGCGTTCGTAATGTTCTTCCATGTCATGATTAAATAAGAATCTCTAAAATATAATTAGTTATTCCATGGATTTTTAGCAATTAGATATTCCATAATGTATATTGAAACTATAAATACAGTTGCGATATACGATGATACCGATTAATTCATTCTGGAACTCGAATAATAATCGGAATAATGCGGTTTATTTCTAGGATATAGAAAGATTATAATGCGATAAGTAACAAATTTGACGAGTTCCGAAGCTATGGAGTACCGACTAACCACTTGAAAATGAGCAGCGCATATATCTGCCCTATCATTTACAAAGTATTATGGCACAATCCTTGCATATTAGCGAAGCGGCACTAGCCTTTTTCAGTCGGAATTGTTTTATTTAAGTTCGGAAACTTTGTTTTTGATAAAAAATATTATTTTAAAGGTTTAACGCAAATATGTCTTATAAGTTCCTTCATAGTTAACACAATAATTTATTTTTAGTATTGATATGTTTTAGTTTCCAGTATTTATATCAAAGTTTTAAAGAAAAAATCGCGTAGAAACTATCATGTAATCATTTTACAAAAAACTTTTTTTTTGCATAAAACTATGTTATTTGCAATTTTTTCATATATTTTGTGGAACAAGTGTCGTGTATGCAGTTTGAAACGGTTAAAAAAACAAAAAGGTTGAAGTGTCGAACGTTTGTTCATATATTTTTTGTGCATATGAGCTCGGCATTTTATTCTGTGTGTGAAATATATCCAATACTGGCCCAATCAATTGCCCCAATTTGCACTAAATTCTATTTCAATTGCATATGAACTCCCATTTATGACCATAATCAAATAATTTCCTAACACTCCAATATGAATGCATACAATCAAAATACTGCAATAATATTAATCCAATTCAACTTGTAGTAGTGGTTTCTCATAAGATTTAGAGCTTCAAAATGTGCATATGGCGCTAATATTTTCAATTTGCATATCATTACAACTATATTTGCAAGGAATCGGAATATCAATTAAAATTTGTGATGTTGGCAAATGGTTTTAACTTGCATTTCTCAAGTTTCTAAATTATGCTGATTTGCAAATATTCTTGTATGCAATGGTAAATTAGGATGTATCAATAAGCGTGGTCATATGCATAATTATAGTTTGGTTAATGTTTGGTGATGAATGCGTAGACAATTAAACCATTGCGAGCAATTAATTGGTTTTCGTTTTGGACGTAACCTGTGCTCTAATTGAATAAACTACAAATTACAAATAATTTAGCTGCAGGATTACATCGATCTAACATGAATATGCATTGATTGCGTAGCCAGCAGCGAGTGTGCGGAATTGTTTAATCAATTTGTGGATGCAAATGATCACATGCTATTTCCTCACATGCTATTTCATCTAAATTCTATTAGGATAATACTGTAGTTCCCTCATCGGTAATTGTACAGTCAAAGTCTATAATCAAAACGTTAAACATTTGTGAAATCTGATAAATACATATATATAAATAGTGAAAGCAAAAAATCTAAGAATCTTGGGCCAAGTAACAAAAAATGGGCAATATAGAGATTATAACTTCTCCAATATTGCCCATTTCCACAAACTGGTGTAGTGTGGAAACAATAACTGACACAACGAGGAAATGGAGAATCACCTTTTACTGCCATTTAAGAAGAATGAACCTAATGCGATTGATAAACAGGATTTTCATCTACTTTCTCGAAGAAAAAAAACAAGGATTTGCAAAAAGTGGGAATTGCAGGCAGTGATATCTGGGAACGTACCCCAGCAAAAATTAACAGCAGAGGTTTTCAAGAGAAGCCTAAGCTTTCAACAGGCAAGAAATGGATCGAAGAATGGAAACAATCACGAATGTGAAAGTACTGTGAGGATTAAAGTTAAAGCTCGATGAAGAAAGAAGCAGTTGAAATAAGGTGGTCCGAAGATGTCCGGATCGAAAGAAGAAGGATATAGTGATTTGGCAAGAATAAAAATAGGCTCTTACAAATATTTGTATTGAATAACTTTTACAATTACTGTTCGATTTTTGTACATAATCAATAATAATTAATAGAAATTTAGTACCTTCAAAACAGATTCAGTTTTATTCTGAATGAGAATCAATTTATTTTCAGACTTTTATTATGGTTATTTGATCTATTTCTACTATTTTTAGTTAATTTCCTTGACTATAAATTTTCAGATCATTTTAATTGTAATACATTTAAATTTTGAAACAAAATGTTTTTATTTTTAATAAATAGTGTAACAAAATAATCAATTTCTAAAAGTATAATCAAGTATGAAGTATACTCCATATTTTCATTATTTATGAAGTAGCAAATGTAGAATAATCATTAATTATTTTTTACTAATTAATTTACTTCCTTTCAATATTAATTCCAAGTTGCGTAAATCCATTTGGACTATAAGGTAGGTTAGCATTGAATACATAGGATTAGTAAAATGAATTAAACTGCAAGACGTATCTTAAAGGATTCGAAAGCAATCTTCTAGTGATCTTTCTCGTATCAGTTTAACGAACTTCAGAGGATAATATATCGACGGCGAATCCATTTCCTATTTATTTTTGCTCGGCACGCAAAATTGCTTTTTACTCAAGGATAGAACAATACATGCAATGCAGCTTTTAGTAAACATGAAAACGTCGATACCTATATTTTCTATTTCAAGGAAAACCGTAAAAAAAATCGGGTCTTTAACAAAAATATTTTACTCCCTGCGAAAAGTCTTTTATAACATATTTTCGTTTTATCATTAATTTAAATATTATCTAATTATCTATTAATTTTATATTTTTTTTTTGGTATGTGACTATTATAAAAAACATAATTAATATATTTATTTTACCAGTCACATAAACGTATAAACAAAAACATAAATATATTGTTATGTTTTTTGAACGAATCTATGATTTGTTTTAAATAGTACAACTTGGCAGGATATCGAATATTTAGGTGTTATCTTGAAGAGGATTATTTTATTTGCACCGCTTAAAATAAAACTTTCTGTAATAGTCTGCTTACTAAGCTCTGGAATTACGGTGCTTATCCTATCTTATTCTGTCGGACGTGCACTACAAGTGATAGTAAATCACTTCATTAAATACTAAATTGATATTGGAGATTGAAACTGTTTGAACTAAGCAGATATTTGCATATTAATTAATATTGCAATGAATTAAATTGAAACGATTAACAATATTTTTTTTAACAAACTGTGTGTTTGCGAATACCCAAACCTTTTAATTCGTATTATTTTTATATGATTGAGAATCATCAAATAAAATTTTATCGAATTTTCAATTCGCTCTAAAATGACACCTGTCATCACCTAATATCAAAGTTTTTGAAATACTCTTTGCAATTGTAATTCTGTATAACTGCAAACAAATATGTTGGATCCCGTAGTACAAATGTTGATAAACTCTGTTTCCAATGATATACAAATTTTTACAAGATTTTTTACATGTATTTTCCAGAAACAAATATGCGATGTAAAAAAAAGTCTGAGTATATATCCGTAAGTCAAAGAGGTCAACAACCTAAGGTCATTTGAACATTCGCCACATTTAAATGACTCACTAGAGATTTCTTCCAAAGCGATTCGTTATAATTAAAAAAGCTGGTAATAGGTAATATTAATAAGTCCTAACAGCAACATATATTATATACACATATGTCCCAAAAGATTTTGTTTAAATATTATTTTTTCCAGACAAAAACAAATATGGTAAATTTTAATAATAATAATGAAAAATAATGAAAATATACGTCATTTCATATGATATTTAGACTTATATTTATGTACATTTCATTATAATGATTTCTCAGGTTATTTTCAAAATATTAATAATATACAAAATTGATTAATGGTACAAAGGGCTTTCACTACGTTTCAAGATATTTTTAACTTATTGTACAATTACATTCTAAGAAAGAAAAATAACATTAATATTCATTGAGTTGACTATTACATTTTTTTTTCCTTTTTAAAGCCATCTATTTACAAGTATTAACAACAAATCAAATAATAAGCTCCAGCAGTAACAATGTAAAATGAAAAAAAAAAATAAACAGAAGATTATTGAAGATTGATCCAACGACCAAACTCCACTAAAAACTTAAAATAAATTCACTCATGCATATATTATGGTAGATAATTTTTAATTTTCATTAATCCCAAAACGATTAGGTAGATCGTGTGGTTTAAAACGCTTCAGTCTTCGTCGAAGTGATTCTGTATGTGTTAATTCAGTAACTAATTGGTTTGGATGGTCCTCCAGCCGATGTTGATATCTTGTGCTGAGCTATCTCTTCCTTTACAACACTGATGTGAGTGTAGTGGTGTATGTATGTTTATAATTGAGTGAATACAATTTAAGTACTTTAAACAATAACTTTAATCTCTTTTTACCAGTTTGTGTATAAACTTCAGACACCTCTCATATAAAAAGTAGGTTGAAAGTGGCAGTTGAACCGAGTTATCTACAGCTTAAAGCGAGCTGAAAAGTTTCTCCAAAAAGCAAACTCGCCCGGATGTTGCATATGCAGTTTATCAATAGGAACAGTAACCAAACCTTCGCAAGAATTGTTTTACGGTATCTCAACAAAACATGATATTGACCAAAGGGCTACCTAGAACTAGGAATTATTACTGTCCACATGGATTGGAATTTCATCTACACAAGTGAAGACAGCACGAATCAAGGAATGAAAACTGCACGAATGTTACTTATACAACCATATTTACAATCGTAACATGACAGATTATACCCACCAAAAAATACATATATCAAATCGAATAGCTTTTTGTAACGCCTACTTCAAAATAACAACATTTATAATTTTAAAATAATCTTCAGACTAATTGTACGTATTAATATTGTATAAAAATATCAATTTTATCAATTATTTTACATATTTATTTAAAACTATTATTTTTTAACACATTAAATAATGCAATAACAATTGAAATCCAGTTCACAGAACACAAACAACTTACAAAATAATTATTTTTAATATTTCTTTAAATGTTATATTTATATAAAAAATAATAATTTAGCTTTAGAATAATTTGACGAATATTTCGCACTTGTCGCATATTTTGGATTCATGGATTAATTTAATTTATAAAAAGATTATATATAATTGAATTCTGTAATTCCCCTGTACTTTACTCATTCTTTTTGTTGTTTGCCGTTTGAACTCATTTTCTTTGTTCCTATTTTAAATGCAAATAATACTTTAATCTCAAAGAAATGTGTAGAACTGGGATATCAGTACGTCCCGTATAATCCCGTTCGCTTTCTTTGTAAAGTACTTTCTATTTATTTGTCTGGTCCTATGAAATGCAAATATACAAAATGGAAAATTGGTATACCGTACCCTGCTTATATGAATATAAACCGGGTCCCAAAACTTTTTTGATTTGACAAAAATATTTAAGATTCGAATAGCGATTTTTGAGATACTCATTGTAGGCTATGATGTACCAAACTGCTATTGATTTTCATGGAGACTTTGAACGGTCATCAGCAATTGTACACTGAATTTTTTATGTGTAGTTGGTCTATCTAGTATACATTTAGGTCACATGTCACTTATAGTGTGAATCAAGTCAAGTCTTCTAAACTTTAACTTTTATGCTGCATCCACACTATACGTAACGTGTAACGTAAATGTCAACTAGTTTATTCACATGGTTGTATAATATACAATTACAATTAAGTTAAAAGTCTTACGATTCTAGAGAATATGATTTTGGTATTATGTTTAAATACCAATATACTTTACATATTTAATAGCATATGTGTGATATATAACTTACCCAACATTCCAACGGGAAATTGGTGTGGAGCTTGCATCGGGTTCTCTATAACACTTTGGGTGACAACCCAGACGTAGTTTTCGCCAGTAAGTTTCAAGTCTCTGGCGGCCGATAGTATCCCGATAGCCTCCTCTCCTGTGCAATATAAAAGCATGACTCTTGCCTCCGAATCCACCAGAGCCGCCAAATCCCCGTTCTTCGCCACTAATACTGCATTCAAGATCGTGAATTTGAATCGATCCTGCAAAGAACAAGTACATATTGTTGTAGCATATATAAACACATTATTCATGTTAAATTAAAAACCAACACTTGTTTTAACAAGTATTAACATATAAATTGATAGGAAGTATTGATTATTGTCATTTAGAAATAAAAAGAAATGAAAATAAATATTTTTCCGTCAAAATAAAATAATAATTTGAATTAGTTACTACAATTCAATTTCATTTTATGTTTAAAAGAAACGTTTAAAAACTGTGTTTAAGTATCATTTAATAGAATATCACATTTATTTAACAAAGTTATTCATCCCATCACTCAAATATCAGACTTTATTCCTTGTGTAGTTTCATAAACACAGTACCGACGATTCGTAGAGAAACAGTACTTTCAGTAGCAGACAAAATAAGGAGTATCTTTAGTACAGTAGTGACTAACACTCGCGCTAACTAATTAGCTTAATTTTTTAGTAACTCAGATGTAGGTATTTATAATATTTAAAAAATATTTGCTCTATCTATAAATAGATACAAAATTTAAACAGAAAAGTCGAAATATAATATTCTAAATGTTCTCGAACCAAGGTTAAACACTACTAATTTAGATTATTACTTCTGTTGACAGATAATCTCCGTAACGGAATATGATTACCTAAATTTGAATGAATTTTGGATTTATAGTATAGTACAAAATTTTGTGGTCTCTTAGTTGTCAATGGACAACGATTCCATCCAAACAAGTGACTGCAACGACGTGGTGATTTACTGAATTTCAGAATGGATAAATTGTAGATACACACACACAAATGATTTATAATATGTACAACATATTTTTGATATTTATTGCATTGAGAAAGTAACCCTTTATGATTGTTATTATTGCTATATGAACATATTTTGTTTTTGTCTATTTAGCTCTATTTCAATATATTTTTTTTGTAAAAATTAATAAAGATTTGATGCAAATATTATATTTTAGACTGTTTTTAGAATGTTATAATATTATTTGGTAATTAATTTACCGAAGGAAAAATAGTAAATTATTAAAATTATTAATTATATGTATATATAAGATGATATTTAATTGTTATATATTCATAAAATTCATTATTTGTTGAACATATGATGATAATAAAAATATCTAAGCATTTTCCAATTTGAATTACGGTAGTGATATGGAGATACCAATCAATCAAATAAATACATCTGTATACTATTGTGTATGAACATTTTATTATTTTCGGTAATTAATGAATAACTATGTTGCACATTGAGTACTCTAATTAGCATCATGTTTATACATAATTCATACAATGAAGTTGGTCTAATTTCACAATTGGATGGATTGATTGCTAGCGTGAATCCTCGACGGAGCGAAATAATGAATGCGATTGAATTATCGACTAAAGCATAATTCCACGAGAATAAATACAAACGTTTTGCCTAATGTGAGAGCGAATTTTGCAAATTACAGAGGAACTTTACATCAAACGGCAAACTGCAGGAAAAAAGTAAATAAATAAATAATATCCGACTACCTGAATTTGAATTTCAAATGGTGCAATTCGGATAAAGCTCAGCCAAAAGCTTTATATGTGTATTGTCTGTCCGCATGTACGTGCACATACATCCTTGTTTTATTTATGTATTTGCTATTTTTTTTTTGTTGGTGAATTTATTTTGGACTTTTCGCGCGCCCTGGATTTCGTACAAACGAATTTGCACCGGGTGCGATGATATTTCCGGGATAAGGATATGCAGCCAGAGGGAAACGACCGAAATGGAATGAATTTTAAAGCTGCCAAGCCAACCAACCCTTATATCGTAAATGCCCCGTGCAACCGACAACCCACACCCAAACGGAGAATTACAAACTTCTGACGATCTCCCGCCATAACTACTTTAAGCGTCTTACTTGCAATTAATTCGGCAATTATTATGCTTTTGATATGAACAAACGGAAAAGTTCAGTTGGAATAATTTAGTTCGCCAAAGCCGTGGAATAGTTTGCATTTAATACATATTTAATAGAACGTATAAAATGTGAAAAGTTGATTTGTTTAATATTAATAAAAAATACTTAACATATCGCTATATTTTCGGAAAGTGTTCAAATATTAAAGAAGTCTAGTCTCAACATTATCACAAGGACATTGCGAATATTGTTCAATGTTAACTTTTACATTCAAATTAATTTAACTCTTGTCAAATATTATTAACTATTTTACAAAGTTTAAAAATATAAATGGTAAAAATTAAATTCAAAGACGTTGACAGTCATAAAATGTTGGCAAGTATTAGTATATCAATAATTGAGTCGTTATTTTTAAAAGTGGAATAAATGCATATTTCATATATTTTTTAAATTCATTTAAAAATATTGGCAAATGTTAATCAATTCGGGTGATGTTCTTAGCATTATAAACCTGTTAGTTTTGTTTGGTATCGATAACTATGGTCATTAGCTTTAAGAAGTAATAAAAAAGAAACAGCAATAAACTAAACCAAATAAGATTGTTAAATTTTGTTATACAATAAAAATAAATAAACGTTTCTTTTAGCACGACATTTAGTATAGTAATATATTATAATAAATAGAAATAAAAGGAAAATTAATTCTATATTTCTATACACATGCCCTTACTAAAATATTTTTTTTATGATAACTAATAATAATTTTAAAAAATTGAAATAAATAAACATGTATAAACTATAATTACTTCAATTATTATTACTTCAAGATAAAGTAAAATATTTTTTAAACTTAATTTTCTTTTACAGTTAGCATAGTGAAGTATTCATGGTAAATAGTTGGTAAGTAGACAGCAAACTCATATCGCTGAGAAAACTCTTATTATTGATCTTGACATTTTATATAGTCAACATAGTAATTTTGTTGAGATGTTTAGGTCTTTTGCGTTTCTCAAATAAAATTATCACCTTAAATGGAGAATTTTCCATACTACTTTTGTAATAATATATAAATGGTTAGATTTAATTGAGATAATGCAAACTAAAAATATTTTGTTTCGGTAATTCTTTAATATATTATAAAAGGCTTGAGATACAAATAATTGATCTTTCTCCTTTAATACTATTTTCACAATTCCAAAATCTCCGTGGTTTGAAAGAAATTAAACAAAAAGTATTCATGATTTATCAAGAAATCTTGCTTCTTTTAATGTTTGATTACAAACATATGAAGAGAATATCTAAATCTTACTAAATTTACTGTTTACTCTTTTTTAAGTGGACTTTTTGCAGTTAAAGAAACTAGGTGAGATTTTGTTTTGCCGGCAAACGGTAAATAATTTAAGGAACAACCGGTTAATTTTATTTATTAACAAATTTACCGGTTAATCATAATTTACCGGTATTTTTTCAATAGATAATTTCGTATTACTTATAGCAAGTAATATTTTTATTGTGCAGCAATAATACATTAATAATGCAATAATATGTTTTTTCTGTGCCGACAGACTTAGGTGTGACTAAAAGGCTAGCTAGCACTTCATTATTTTTCAGTTTTTATAATAAAATCATAATCGGCAAAATATTTAGTTAACCATATTTTTCTGTGAATTATATTGTGCTGTAAACAAATCGGATCTAATGTCTCATCACAAAGTTTAATTCACTTTTTATTAAATTAAAATTCATTATATTAAGTTTATCATACAACTACATATTACGAAGCAAACATTGTACACTATTTAGTCAAATTAATATAGTAGAAGTAGTATTAAGTATTATTAATTAAATTTACTGAATTAAGTAATATAACTTTAATCGTAAACATTTATATTAGTAATATTTCAATATGAATACTTTTTATATTGATAATGCAAATGTTATATATTTTACATTTTGTTGATATATGAGACATATAATAATAGACATTTGTATTGATTGTGTCAAAGGGCGGAAAAACATACGTCAATAGCCCTTTGGTCACATTTTAAGGTTTATTATTATACTATTTTATTATTAAAATACAATGGAATGTACACAAATATAGAAAACTCGCAATATTCAATATTCATATTATTTAAAAAAATGATTGGCTTTAAAAGTTTACATTTGTATTATTTATAAATTCACAATATAATTTAAAAAAGCACTAATACAAATATACGGTCGAAAAAGAATGCATAAAATAAATAAAATATTTAAATAAAAAACACCATTTATTTACATTTCACTTGATTGAAATTTCATAAATTCGTGGCTGTTTTAACAAAATTCGTTTCATTTTAAAGCAGAAATTAAATAATGATTCACATTTACCGTGGTATCTTTACCAGTTTCACTGCGTAATGAATGCTCGGATCTATATGAATAACTTTAAAAGTTTTTCGGATTGTTTGGACGAAAATTATTATTCGTGAGGGAAACTGCTGAATTAAATTAGCGAAACTCTCTAAGTCTGTTGTATTAAAACTACAAGGCACATCCATAAAACAAAAGAATTCTGAGAGTAAAAAAGAGATAAGGGATAAAAGAAGAAGTTCTACTTTTCTTCCAGCCATTTGTATAAGGGTTATTAATGATTGCATTATAAATCAAGAAGTAAGTTTGAATTTGACATCAATAAGATGTTAAAAGCATATTATGGTATAAATGCTGATTTATAATTTTAAAAATAGTAAATTAATAATATGCATAATAGTGAATTGTAAAACCAAGAAAAACATATATTCGTTTCAGTATTTTGTTCGTAAAAAGTATCAAATAATTCAGCATAATTCTAAATGTAATTTTAAATTTGTGTTAAGTTAATATTATCAACTATTATATTAAATTTTTAATTATTTTTTAAAGATTTACAAGATATCAAAGATAATATTAAACATAGTAATATGACTTTACTTGAAATAAACAAATTATATCTCTAATTACATCTCGTTTACAGAAAGAAATGAAACAAAGAAAAAGGACAAAGTACAATAATCATAATTCAAATCTTGAAGTGAAAACATTTATATCTTTCAGTGGTTTGTGATTAAACTTGAGATAAAAGGGAGGACGTGAAAAATGAGCCAAAGCCTAAAATTAAACAGAAAAAAAAGCGTAGCAAAGACTGGAGATCTCGTTTTCTATATACGATGATGACCACATTACCAGGCTATTCGTTATCAGAACATATGTGTTTCCCTCTGTGAAATTGCTTCGTCCCTTTTTTTCTACCCATTGAAGTTGTAAGAGTCACAGAGAAAAAGTTAAAGGAAATACGGTCCTTAAAGGCTCAATATAAATTCGTTTGACTTAAGAGGAAATTATATTCCGGTCCAGAGGTAGTTTCTTTACGACTTCGAATGAGAATATCCTCATGTATCTCTATATGTAATTCTAAAGAAATATGGAGGTAGCTTAAATTGCGTGTAAGATGTAATTAACCGAGAATTCAGGAATCAAATTGCTAATTTGAACAAACAAATCCATCAAACTTATACCAGCAACTGATTTGATTCGAAACCCATCGTCATCCTCTCAACGTACAGGCAAATGTTGACGTATTAAGTAACAAGATTATCCTCTTGCTATGGGGCTCAGACACAACATCGTATTCTCTCTCCAATTAAGTGCATTAAACCATGATTGTAATTTAATATGAGCATATATTATGATATTATCGTTTAAGATCCTCTATATTAGCTTCTCTAAACTAAGAAATTCGCTCACTTGATGCAGCTGCAAACCATTGGATTTGGGAGAGGGAATTTCTGCGCTGCAATTCCCATTTAAAACTTAAACATTTCCATAAATTTCGTAGAGCCCGTTTTCCTGGCGTGAGCATTCTGTAATGAATTTCCCGCTTGTGTAATTTCCATAATAAGCGAATCGTTAGCCTTTTACCTTTCTTATATCTTTTCTGGGTCGTTTTGCTTTCTTTCTATGTATTCCAAGAGAATAATTTATCGGCCGAGCATTCGTATTGGTTATGCTGCTCGCCCGAAAGTTTGTAAGTAAAATGTAGAAGGGCTTAACTCGCGAAACTTTATTTGACACCACCTTTCCTGAAAGACCGGAAAAAAGGGCATAAATTGGCTTATCGCATTTATTTTACTTTCGGGTTTCGGGCAGTGCCCCACCATTCGCATTTCTCCAAAACAATTTCAACTAAACATGAATGTAGTGATTTTGTAAATTGACTCAAGTATAGCAGTAGCTTGCAATTTCATTTAATATTTATGTTTCTTAGCCAACTATCAGATAAATAGCATTGCGTTCAAGTACAAGGAAGGCTATTCGAAGTTTTAGTAGTTACGCACATGTTTCCTAGTTATAGTTATTACGCCCATTCAGAGTTTTGTTACTGTATTTAATGGACCACGAGTTATTTCAATATTTTAACTGCCGTGAGAATAATTATAATTTAAATACTCCAACAATAATAAATTATCAAATTTGATTTGATAAATTTGAAAATCATATACCAGTCATTCATTATTCATGTTCTCTTGAAAGTGTCGCGAATTTGTCAATGCTTAGTTATTGATTAAGTCATCAATCCACACTTTATCCATGCAATAAAAAAATTAGTTAAAAACCTAATTATAGTAATCTATCTACAAACCGGAAAATTCGGATACAATTCCTGGTCGCCGATCCCGAATCGAAAACATAATTACTTGAATATTTACTACTATACAATTACTTCATATCAACATTAAAGCAAACATATTTTTTAGTAGTACAACATAGTATAATCTCATACTCACAAATGAAAACTTATAAATATACTTCAGTCATAACATTTTAAGTAACTAACATACTACCTATTCATTGAATTGTAAAATAAAATTCCGTGCGTATCCCAAAATACGATAGGATAAAACCTTACCACCTAACATTTATGTTTTTGGTTGCTTTAGACGGCTTTTACCATTTGCTGTCCACTCAGCTGACGACTGTTTCATCCATTTCCGTTTCAAAAAAGGACATATCGCATGAAAAAATCTTTTTTATTTCAAAACAGAGCTTGTTTGTTTTTTGTAATAATTGCCGAATTTTATAATTAAATGTCAGATTTCCAGGAAATTTTGACAAGCGTCGCCTGAAGGTTGGTACATCCTAAAAATCAAATGGAGGTGCTATCTATATGTCATCCTGTGAACTTATTGAGTGATGTATACAGTTCAACGTGTGGTAATAGACTCTGTTTTGTAATGGCAGTAATTAGTTGCATAGGACAACAGTTTAACACAAAAAATAAGTTTAAATAATGTTTAAATAATCACCGCGTTCTTTTCGCCGATTTTTTTAAATATTTAAGGCGTATTTTGATATGTTTTCAAAAATAACGTGATTATTTTAAATAATTTTGGAATACTTTAAATAATTATGTATTAGTTCAAATTCATCATAAACAATATTTGTTAAATTGCTTTTTTTCGTTAAAAATTAAAATCTTCATTTGTTCTAGATATTTCTGCTTAAACCCCTAAATCTATCTGTGATTGTCAATTCCATTATTTTAACAACGGCTGTGGTTTAGCGCATATTCCGCCGTTTAATCGTTCAATGAAAGAGAAAATATTTGGTTATGGCAGATTCATTAAACTAAAATACATGGTGCATATTCTAGGACAAAAGTCGGCAGCCCGCGACACTGGAGCCATTTGATGAGAAACTGGAAAATTCATTACAGAAGAAAAATAATAAAATTACAAACAAATGGCTATTTACTTCAAAAATGATTCTAGAAGGTCAGAATATTGATTAAAAAGAAACAACAGGAGTTATAATGGTATATTATTAAATAATTTGAAGAATATACTGAAAATGTTGGTATTAATAGTCATAATAACCGGTAATTTCGATCAACAGATTGATCGGTAAACTCGATTGCCGATAATGGAAACCTTATTATTTGAAGCTATTATTTACACAGTTTACACTCATGCTAATAATATAGAATAATATAGAATTCAATTTAGAAGTTTCATTGTAAGAAAATGTCATTATTTTTCTTTCGATACTATAATTAAATTTAATTATTTCATATTACTAAGATACTAATTATAGTAGACTGTTCTGTGTATCATACCAAATGAGATTATATTTTTACCCTACTTAAAATATCAAAAGCAAAAACCTGAGTATATTAGGACGACTGCTGCGGCGCGTTTTTTCTATATTAGAAAAAAGAATTCGTCTGGTGGAACAGACACCAAATTAAATACGTGGTCGCTTTTTGTGTTTCGTTTTTTCCAACCCTCCTCGCGGAAGGAGTACAACAGAGAGTACAGATAAAGGGCGCACGTAATTACTGCAATACTTAGTGCTAGGACTGCAGTTAGACCCGAATTTATTCCAAACACGTTTAATTCTAACCATCAACCCACCTAATTTGAATATAAAGTTGAGCTTAATTCAGGCAAATTCATTGCAGAATATGAGATGGGCCGTGCCGGAAAAATAGAAACATTAAATCTAAAAAAAAATATACTTTAATCACTTCAAAGTGTTTAACGAAATATGAGCTGCAGTGCACATTAAAGAGAGAGAATTAAAATTTCCATTTCCTATCTGACGACATTGAGTAATGAAATAAGTATTATGCGCGGTTGGCAATTATGAGTATAATTGCGGGTTTTCGTTCGAAATAAACAGGCTGCAATTAACGAATAACAATGCCAAATAAAGGAATGCATCTGAGCCAGAAGATATTTCTTTATTATTCGCCTTTCCTAAAGCTAAGGTGATTAAAATTGCACAGAACCCTAACTTTTCATGGTCTCTCATAAAGCGTCATTGAAATTACGAAATGTATAAATGACATTAACTTGCAGAGAGATTTAATTTAATTTTACTTGTCTGTAATTTTAACTTAAATATCAAGCAATTTGCTTCATATTAAAATACTAATTCTAAAATAAATTACTTTCAATCGCATACGAGTCTAAACATTTCTTTAGTAATTTCCTTTATTGTCAATAATTGGAATATTAGGCGGAACGACTTAGGTCACTTGTGGATGTCTAATAATGAGTATTATTATTAGAATCCTCTATAGTTAAATTTTATTAATAATTTTATGATAAATAAAAAAATAATAGATGAAACGTAAATAAATATTATTTATTCACATATAATCTATAATTTAGTAAGCATTGTTCGTAAAACAAAAATTAAACAACTGTAAATAAATTTAAAATATTGATTATTGATTGAGATTAGAAAGGAAAAAAAACAATTTAATAAAAATCAATTTGTAGATGTTCATAATATATAAAAAAAGTAAAGAAACAATTAGGAAGAGAGACTTACATTCGAAAGATTGTCTTCTTGTCGTAGATTTTGTATACTTAGTGTAATGAAGTTGTTAAGATTATACGTATTATCGGTATATGCCTTGCATAAGTCTTTGGTCTTTTTTATCCATCTTTGAAATACCGGTATGCATAAGAATTATGTTCCACTCTCTTCTCATTGAAAAACTATCTTTTAAATCTTCTTTCAGTGAATACCCGTCCAGTTGTGGAAATAACCATATAAAATTAAAGATATTATGCCTAGTATCGGCATCAACTGATTTCATCTGCTTCTTTACGAACGTGTGGTCTAAATATCCCGAAAAGAAGTAACGATGATGATATTTGTATGGATTCGACAATGCGACTTCTTTGGGAAGAAATTCTGCCATTTCGAACGATGAAGACTCTTGCATAGTGAAGAGAAAAATGTGTTCATGAACTGCAGATGAAGAGTATTTATTTATATGTAGTTTGTGTATACCTGAAATAGGTGAATTTTTTAAAAATATAAGGTCCAAGAGTTTTTTTTTTAATGTTATTAATTCATTTTAACAACTAATATTTTACAGCTAACCTTATTGTGTAATTTCAATATTACTTTTATTATCAATCTTATTTTGAATCATATTTTAAAATTTCAACATCCTCGATAACTTATATAAATTATATTTTACTAAATTAATGCGAATTTCATTTTATAAAAAGAAACCGTAACAAATAAAATACATATTTTAGTTATGGCATATAATATTTAAATGACACTACTAAATTGTGTTCTGTTGAGCGCGATTACTTGACTCAGTTTAGTTAATTTCCTAAAAAAATCTAAATTCTAAAATATGAACTATTTTTTATACACGTGAGAGTAATCAAATAAAGCGAATTTAACTCATCCTTTGAAATAAATTGAACAATAATAATTCCAAATTGTTATTTAGAAATTTTATGTACATAGAATTTAAAACAGGTAAGTTTCAGGAAAAAAAAAGCAGTATAATAAATAGTTTTATTGCAACCCTCATAAAATTAGTTTGGGGAAATACAGCCGTTTCAGGAAAATGTCAAGGAATATACATACTCTTTGTAGTACATGACTTGAATATGTACAGGGTAAAAGGGTAAAGGAAAAATGATCTTTCTAAAGAAATCACAACCTTCATCACCATTACTTTTCGAATACTTGTATCAACGCTCAACTTAAAAATCATTTGAAATTAATTAATTTAAATATCGTATTCAAATTTATGTGGCAATTTCCACAAGCAGACGAGACATAGATTTATAATTGTACATTAAGTAAAGAATGGATTATAGTTCTAATGCATAAGATAGATAAGCAAATTAAAGACTTTTGGATGAATTATACAGAAAATATGAATATTATTAATTAACAGATTTATGGATTTCATAATAGAAATTATACAAAATTTAAAAACATTATCAGATCTTGAACATTTAGACCTATGTCACTCTTCGTATTTTTTTTAATATGTGAAACAACAAATGGACAAATATGTCCAGCTTCAAATTAATGTATATTTTTTTGTTCAACTATAATAAATATATTGATACTTTAAACGACAGTTTATTTACCATTTCATTTTTTTACGCAACATGCATTTTAATAATATAATTCATAATAATACTTATACAAATATCGAAAGACTTAGGTCGCTAGCCTTTTAGCAACTCTTTTTTGTGATTAAAAAAGATGTTTCTTATTTACTTATACAATGTTTAATAATGTAATATTTTGTTTATTATTATAAAAAGTGCGACACTTACGCTATACCATTGAATTTCTATTTTGAATTGTATTTTATTTCTTTTGCCAATAAATTATATTACATTATTAAAAAGAGCGAAATTAATAAAAAGAAATATATAAATAAGAGTTATGTAACTGAGAAACGAACCAACGACCCCAGATTTGTTGACCTCCATACTGCTATGAGTCGCCAAGTCAATAAATAACATGAAAACTTTGAATCGAATTTCATTAAATGTATAAGAATTAAGACAATCGAGCACGAAAATGCGTAAAACTAAGATGAATTAAATTTAAAACGAAACATTACTATGAGCAATATGATAAATATCACAATTAAAATTGATATATTTTGTATAATATGCGTGATAATAGTATTAATACTCTGTTTATTAATATTATTTGCTCGTATGACGAACAAAAGTCGTATACCGAGCAAAATTTGTTTCGTCCAAACTTGACGTAATCTGAATTGGACGAATTCTAAAGTAGATGTTATTACAATAATATAAACAATATTAGATAATAGTGATTGGCCATTACAAAATTTAATTGTATTTATTTTCATTAATTTATATCATATCATATAATTTCTATTCAAAACAGTAAGCAATATAATTTCTATGAAAGCTTGAAAGTTTATACTATACAATAAATATATGATTTTTATGAAAAATGTGAAAAGTATTTCAGTATAAGCGTGTCTATAATATCACCAAGGGAATTACGCTTCTAGTATTTCAAATAAAAGATTAGAGCTGAACGTACGACATCAAAAAAATCCAATAAACACAAGCATTCCAAACGACAGGGCACTTTATATTCATTTTATCGCGTTAAATAACACACGTTTTCCCCTATTTGCCATCCGTTTGTTTTTTTTTTCTATCCCTATTATTTGTCTTCGTCGCTGTTGTTTTTATTTTAGGTAGCTCCACGTTTATTACAATTTTATGTTTGCCTATACTCTGCTACACTATTATTGACTACCAAATAGTAGGCATGCAATGAAGCAAGAGGAATAAAACAGCGAATTTTTGAAACACCCTAAGGGCAATAAACAATACGTTATTTGGATATATTGTTTGTTGATTTCGATAGCACTATTGTTCGTTTAGATTTTTTTATCATTATAATCTTTTGTTTTTGTTTAGTATGAAACCAACATATTTTAACACATTTTGTGTTAATTAACATGTATTAAATTCGAATGAGAGTCCACCAATTGCTATGTACATTTAGAAATGATAAAAGATTAATTATATTTGATGAAGTAGCGTATATCATAACATAATTATGGATAATAAATTGATATCTAATTAGGTGAGCGCAAACCTGAGATTAGAATACTATAGAATATTAAGCTGTTAAAATGTAAGTTTAAGTATTTATGATTCACATTCATCTGAAATACGATTTATCAGCAATATTCGGAGTTTATATGTAATTTTCTTTCTGTCGAAAAGCATTGTTCAAGCATTTGTCAGCTTCCATAGCACTCAGGACATTTGACTAAATTATGCGACCCACATATTCCTTTCTATAATCCGCCAGCACTTTGCTCACCGCATTCTGAAGTTTTCATAAGAGGAATATAAAAAAAGCTGTCTCTAAAATAACCTAGAAGTAAATATGTTAATATAAAGAAGTCGCATTTGTTCTTTCTCAATAATAACATGTATTTGGAGTAATTTTTATATTCGTAATGTAACATATCATTTTCTAAAAATAATAAGATTTAATAAAAACTTTGTATTTGATAAACTTTAGCATTTATTCTTGTGTAATTGAATCATCTTTTCTTGTTCTGGTACTACTTGTCTAAATAAAAGACATTGACAAACCCATATGCAAAATAAATTAATATGTAATAATTTTATTCAACTGTTTCATACTAAACAAAGTTTTATTTCGTTTTAACGTTTCTCGAAGAAAATTACAAATAGTTACAAAGATTGTAAAAAAATGCCTGGACTAGATCACTAAGAGTTTATAGAGAAATTGTATAGAAAAAAAAAGTACAAAGAAATTTATCATGGCATACTACTGGGAATACTTTTGAATTGGGTTAATGAAATTAATGTCACCATATTATGATAGATATAGAATGAAATAAGAAGAAACAAGATAAAGAAATGTAGCGCCAAGACAAAGAATGTGGTCGTTGATTAAATTTAGGGGAGAGCACTTCTTTTTCCTAGCAAGGTCTACGATCAATACATTTATTTACTGCATACTATAATGGTTTTAATTCCGGATCATACACATCATTTTTAAAACTGGTTTATAATAAGTCTATAAAGTATTATTTAAAAAAATATACTTTATTAATAAGCATATTCTCTTAAACAAACCAAAAGTGTTTAATTCTCATTTTAGAACATTTAATATAAAAAACAGAATTAAAAAAGTATAATTAATATATTAAGTGAAATATTTACGAAATTTATTATAAATAATTTTATAATCTCTTGTAATTTTTAAGATTTGTCAACCACTATTATTGTTAACATTACAAAATTCTCAATAATATTTTTAGAACGTAATTTTATAATTAAAGTAATAAATGTTCTCTATAATAATATCGGATATTATTATCTTTTTCTTTATTATTATTATTTTAGAAACCATTATTATGTTCTTATGGTTTCAAAAAGATTACTAGTATTTATTGAGTGAAACTTTTCATGGAGATTTACTTTGGTCCTTTTGAATTCAAATTGTTAATAAATCCTATGACCATATATCTATTTATTACAGAGATAACATAATTATATGGATTTTGAGACAACATACAATAGTTTTCAGTTGCATTAATTTAAATAATGTATCACAGTTATAGTTACAGTTCATACATTAAAACTTTCTTCAAAGTTAGATAATAATGGTGCTGAATGTAGGTTAACCGCTAATATGCATACTTGCCGATCTTTATAATAGTAATTTATATAAATAAATGAGTATTTATACTATAGTGTTGCTGGGTATGTTACAGGTATACGGAAAATAAACGGAATATATAAATATTAATTATAAACAATAATTCAGATCCTTGTAAATGCGAAATAATTGGAGGTTCCGGTAATAATAATAGATTCCAATTAAAATGGTATTCGGTTGTAAATTACAAAGGGATTAGAGGCATCGCCGGAGGCGTGAAATAGTTTTTCGCGATTAAAAGCCCCTTTCGTCGGCGATATCCCAGAGGGTATGAAAGGATACAAGAATTACGATCGAACAGGCAACCGCTCTTTGCACCATCCACTTTAGCTCTATATTTGTTGCATTATCAAGTCCGTTTGAGTTTTATTTGATGCTTTTGTTTCGCCGTTTTGACAACAAAAGCTTATTTATAGACGCCTATAAAACGCATCAATTTGCGCGCAACTCTGTTTTCCTCTTTGCTTGGTACGGACGAATGGAACAACAATTTGCAATATGAATTTTTCACGTTCGTACGTCCATACGGATTGGTTGAGCTTTCCTGGGAATGTCTACTATTATATATGGTAGGTGAGTTCTATAACTTTACCAGACGTGCACGTGTGAAGAAAATAATCAAATGTTTCATTACTTATATTTATTTATATACAATATTCTCATATCATAATTATCTAATTTAGAAGGGTTTAATGTTCGAACAACCTGAAATTCGGATATAAAAACCGTTTAAAAAGTGAAAGATTCAGATTGACTTTAAGAAGTTTCTAATGTAAGAAATATCTGAGAGCTGTTCCTAACGTAGAAAAAAGTAAAATGAGCAGAATAGAAGCTCTCTTCAAGAGAACGTTTATTTTGCAATCTTCTGAAATGCACACCATCGCTTTCCATAACCTTCAGCACTCAAAATAACCAGACACTATAAGTCTAAGACCAATCACTTACTGCTTTAGATTTACTCCATTACAATACAGTAAGTAATTCATTCAACTCAATGTTAACTAGTGGATTTCACATGAAAACATTATTATAAAATATGTTGATGTATATACAATTAGAAATAAACATTATTTATTGAAGTTATCGAATTTAGTAGTTTGATTGATAATTAAACAAAACATCGACCAAATAATCTAAAAAAAAAGTTAAATTTATTATAATTTTAATAATGACTTCAGAAAATAACTGAAGTAAATGTGATGGATAAAATAACAGAAATTAAATCATCTAAAATGTATTGTATCGAAGAATTATTTCAATTTTTAATTGACAGCAATGTGTTATGCGTACTTACAAACGTATAAGTACTTTATTTTTGAATAACTTCTGATTGTGGTGGTTTTTTCAACTGGGTCAATGGATTTAATTAAGTCCGTGGTTAACCCTTTAAATGGCCCTTAGCGTATGAGAGAATAAATCGATTTTGCCGAGAAACAGTTCCATTGTCCGTCGCTCTATTAGATGACCCAGTTCTGGAACGATTTTTGGTTTAGTTTTACATCTCCCCAATGAAATATTCCCGTCGTAATAACTTTTAATTACTTTTTTCCCACAATATGAACTTTTAATATGGTTGTAATAGATTTTTTTCAACAAAAAAAGGAACTAATACAGGAAAGAGTAAAACAGCAATATGAAATGAATGAAACTTTGTTCAATATTTAACAATTTCAAACAAAACTTTGATAACTCAAAATACAAATAAATACTAAAACATACTAATTATAAGTTAAATTTAATGTACGACTGCATACCGCAGTGTTTACGCCCTTTCCGCCAAAAATTCTACACAAAAATATTAACTTTTCCTGTCTTTTTACTTTAGTTAATTAAAAAAATAAAATGCACTTCGAGATATTGGCAAATCTATTACCCGCACTATTGGAGGTATTAGCATTTGATTACAGTAATTATAAGTGAAACAATATATAATACGTTATGAATATGAATTTAATAATGCGAAATTATGTTCATGGTCTTTCAGTAAAATTATATTTCCTTTTGAATAGGAAACATACGAATACTATTAATGGAGAGAGAGAGAGAACCCCTTCGGACATATTAATTTATTACAATGAACGATCTCATAATTATATCTAACTACTGCAGCCGTTGAGGTCCAACAACAGAACACAGAAAATCCCTACAGTCTCACTAATAAAGTACAATTTTACAATTCCTACACGAAGTTAACTTTCATTAAAAAAAAAACAACGTAGAAAACATTTATTTGCATATATTAAATTAGAATTTATATCAAATACTCTAGGAATATATAAGTTCATAAAATAAAAAAAACTGAATAATATATTCTACATCAAGTTATCTAAAATTACTTGTAATTAAAAAAGACTTTAACTTATATCTAATTTTTTTGTTATACGATGTTCATATATGTTGAATATTAATAAAATTAGAAAAAAATACTAGTTATTTAATAAAATATTGGAATACAAGTTTTAATAATGTTATATACATATATTATAATAATAATTATATAAATAAAAATAATATTTTTTATTAGCTAATTAGATGCAAAATTATGTAAAACTAAAAATAAGTAGAAAGTTTCAATAAGGCTAGAAAGTATAAATTATTCACCACGTAAGTGCAAGAGCTATCCACTCACTCTCTTCCTTATAGATTAAGTGAATTTTACGAGTACCTCACATAATCAGCGAGAAAGGGAGCTGAAAGCATAGGAAACAACCGGTTTCCTGAAAATTAATAAGTAATAACAGAACATTCAAACAAAAAACTTAGAAAAACAGAACAAGAACATAACATAGTATAGGAAAAAAAAATGTTTTCCTTTTTAAATTTTTTCTACACTGTAACATGCTTTATTAACAAAATGAGTAATCATAACAATGGCTATAAACATAATATTATTATTTTTTTCACTATTCTGTTTCTGTTGCATCGCAAATTGAGAAACATTACTCTAATTTTCACCAAATTCTGACGTAGCAGTTTTCTAGTAAAAATAATTAGATCCAATTATTTAAATTGTGAGTTCCTTGTACATCAAATTCGTAATCTTAATTGGCTCATTCCACGGTAGAATGCAATGTATATATATAATTTGGGACGACACTACAATTTTTGTAGGCTGCTAATGTTAAGTATCAGCTAATGATCGTAGAAGTATAAAAGTTACTTATTCCTGCCTATAAGACATAAACAAGGCAATAGCTTATTACGAATAACTTTTAGGAAAAAAATATCTATATTCTATTACTCATTTTATGGACTTCTTTATTATTCCCAAACAAAACTTTTACATGTCTTTTTATTGTAGTTTGAAAATAACAACTTTATTGATTGGCTACATTTATTATTCTAATTTATTGCAAGAAACAAGTATAATAAGTAGGCATTTTAATAGTTTATATCGACTTGTTATATTAATGAGAACATTTTACGATTTACACATTACAGTTTTTGTAAATTTAGATTATAGATTATTTTTTGGATAGAAATAAATTTTGGTTTTTAGAGCTACCTCATCTGTTATATTTATTATGTTCTTCAACTTCTGATAATTGAGTAAAGATTTTACTTGTACACTTAATATATATATATATATATGTGTGTGTGTGTGTATGAGTTTAGAGTCAAATTGTAAGCAATTATACAATTATCAATTTAACATGCTCTTCATGTCAAAAAACAACATTTACGACTTATTTTATTATTTTATTTTCGGATAGAAAGTTTTTGAGGTGAGTAGTGAAATTTATGGATTTGGCTAATGTTCCTCCTTGAAGATCTTGAACTTTTTTCGCAATACAAAACTGTAATTAGTTTCTTATCAAATCCCAATATAATGGTCTTGTTAATAAATTACTCAATATCGCATACTTTTTTTTTCATTAAAATTTAAGATATGTTCAACAGGAAAACGCATAAGAATAAATCGCACAAAATAAGACTAGTAGACACACGTATGAAAATGAAGGATACATTCCATATTTTTTAAACCGCATAAAACTAAATCAATGAGTTACTATATCGAAAATCGAATAAAAAAGGGTTTATTACATTTCAGAAAAATATAATCGTAACATATTCCTTATAAATTTATACGGGAAAAATTTACAAAAAAAAATACAGATTTTTTTTTATTAAAGTTAAACTTTCTTCACATTTTGTTCTTTAGAATTATCATCGCTATATGAGAGTGTCCGACATAATTTGCGCACTGGTTGGAAATCACTAGTTCATCACAAGTAAAATTAGTCTTAACTTCATATGTTTATTTTTTCCCTTTGACAATATAATGAACGATTAAACTTTGCGATTGCTTTGCTATTTGTTTTGTACAATTCCTGATATCCAGAAATACAATTCTGAAGCTCGCGTTGAAACTTGAATGTTCGTTCAGAATTATCATCTTTTTCGATGAAATTATTTCAGCTAAAACTGTAGACGTTTGGTTAGTTTCTTTGAATTTGAACGTGTCAAAATGGACTAAAATGGTTATTTAAAAAAATGCTTCAAGAAATAAAAACCGCATAACTTCAAAACCGCATAAAAATAGTACGCATAAAAAGATGACCGAGTGTATATTTTAAGCTACATATACTAAAATATATTACCATTTACGAATTAAAGTAGCAAAATAGTATAACTAGAAAATTTTACCTTTCTCACTGATTTAATAATAAATAATAGTTTTCTCTGCAACAGTAGCAAACAGACAAAAATATAAGATATTTATAGAACAGGACAGAAAGACCAATGATCTATAGTCCTTCGCAGTAATAGCAATAATTATATATATTTTTTATATTCAGTTTATATTTTTTTGTTACTATTATTTATAGAACAATATTAATGATTCAACAAATAAAAACTGAACAGTTAGAATTGGCTAATGACTTCAGTAATTCCACCCGTAAATTTTATTTATATAATACTTATCACAATACAAAATATCAACTATTACAAAGACACTTTCATTAATGATTGTCTTCACATATTATCACACTAATGATTATATAAAGAAGACTATTAATAATTTACGATTTAAGTTATTCAAAATGTTTAAGATTTATGGACATGGATTTATTGAAATATAGAATCTGTTAAATTATGTGTGCAGAAAATACGCATTTCCTTGGGATATTTTAAATCTAGGGCTAACGTTCCGGCAAGGGTGGAACGAAGAAGATGCACACAAAAAAAAACTTGGATGGATAGTGAAATAAATCTAGTGTGATAGATTGAATGTGTGAAGAATATATATACGTAGGCTGACAAATTGCGTATCCCGAGAGACTCAATTTGTTATGGCGGATTTCTGCAGAGGCAAGGAAATAAGCAACGACACAACCATGCATAAGATGAATAACTCGTAAATTCAAGTCGATGCGCATAAATTATCTACTTGATTTTAATACATTCGTTAGTTTCAGTAGAAAACATCCAAGATAAAAATATATTATTCAACAAATAGAATAAAAAAAACATAGTGTTTTATTAATTAACCCTTTAGATACTGTTGTCGTTGTATATAACGACTCCACAAAATGTTTGTGAGTTATAATTAATTCTAAAGAGGGATGTAATTACCCCGTTCCTTCCTATTTTTTCCGTTCATTTGTACATAAATCATTGCATATAGTTAATAAATTAAAGTATCAATATTTGTACAACTTTTCCTTTTGCTTTCTTTTGTATAACTTACAGGCAGACACATTTGTAAATATATTCCAGTTTCTAAAGGGTTAAACATATTTATTGGGCCAAAGCTCTATTGACCGAGGCCTTTTTCATATTAAATTTATGTGCAAAATTTGGAATTCTATTTTATTATTTAATAGTTTTTATTAGATTATATTAAAAGAAATACATGTTTTTATCTATAATAAATAATAATAAACAAAATTTGTTGTATATTTCATGCAAAGGACTACGAACTGTACTCAGTAAATTTATTTATTTTATAATATTGTAAATATTATTGAGGTTTGTCCTATCAAGTGAATGTGCAAAATCTGGAATGCCTGCAAGTTCAAGAAGTGATGAAGCGGGATTTAGCTTTAAAGGTTTAGTCGTCATGTTTTGTGGAATCTCGAGGATGCAATTTACTTTGAGGTCGCTTCAAATGGACGCATCGTTGCAGACGACAACCACAACAATCTGGAACTTGTGTGATCACAAGTATTTGTGACGGAGATAAAGCTTTGCTAATTCCCTACACTTAAACCTTTTCAATTTATTTGTAAGATTGCATCAAAGTTAAAGAAAAAAATGTATACATGTGTTACAATTTTTAATAAATTTACCTGTAATTATAATTACTTTTTGTTTATATATTTCTTAATAACAATCATATGGATTGCAACAGTCACAAACAGAGAAAAACAATAATTTATATCCATACCATAATATTAAATGAAACAAATTCCTTAAAATCGTACAATCAACAATGTTTTGTAACAACTGATTTCAGTTATTTCATTAATATTATTATTGTATACAAATATATTTTGCTTTTAGCTATTTGTTTCAGTTACAATAAATATAATTATTATTAAAATAAATTACAAAAAGCAACTGTTACAAAGGGTTATCAACCCCCAATATTTCTAATTACATAATAATATTTAATTTAAAACACATAAATACCAAAATATTTTTTGATATATTCTATTATTTTGTATGGGATAGAAATATTTTTTGTTATTGGCGCTCATTTTGCCCAAACTGTTAAAAAAGCTACGTATTATTAATTACAATTAATAAAATAGTGTGCTTTGAACAGACTATACAAATACTTAGTTCATAGATACATAAAATATACCTAATTTTACGACCCATTAGAAAATGTTTAAAAAGGTTAAAATAACATCAGAAACTATACATAATAGAAAAATGAAAGTGAACTATTTATGAATGCAAGTTAATATACGTGAAAAAAACGAACAATAGTGAATTCGGACTGATCGAGTTATGTATCATCATTGACTAGTTAGTTTTTAATCGAATTTTACTAATTGCAGTATAATGAATATTAACATAATACATAGACTTGACGTTAAAATCTCTATTTCAATCAGACATTTGTCGCCAAATATTATTGATTAAATTAGGTGCCTGTTCAATTGTTTGGCATTCGGTACGACCCTGCTTTTACTTCAAAATCAATAGATTCCAGTTACTATATATATTACAAGAAGAATGAAAAATAACTGTAATTTAATTTCTAATTGTCTTAACTATAATTATTAAAAGTTTAATTTGATTTCCGTGCATTTGATAATAATTATAAAAAAAAAAAAATATTTTTTTTGCATTAAAATTTGTATATGATATCTTTACATTTATTAAAATTTTATATTTTTTTAAATATTTATTACAAATAAATGTTTATAAATGAATAAGTTACTTTATGTGCGGTCCGCCAAATTAAAAAAAAAATTGGCCCGTTGATTAAAAAGGTTGCTCACCCCTGATTTAGATAATCTTGTCAACATTGCATTAGTTCTTAATTATACGATATTATTGAAATAAATACTCTCACATACAATTTAATAAAAAGCTTTGAATAAAGAAAATTTTTGAATTGATTGCATGTAATAAAACTATTCGGTATGAAACAAAAAGCAGAACAAAATAAAAAAGGAAATGTATGAGTGTAGCTTACAATTTGGAGGACGCGATAGTCATATTCTTAATAAAACCGGAATGACTTCTCCAAAGTTTGAAATGAAACGATGTATTCATATTTTAGAAGAAATCTCGTCCAAGAAAATGAAAACACGGCGCTTGTTTATGAAAATGATTTCCAAGGATTCCCCCTCAAGTGAAAACGACACAAAGAATGTGTAATATATTCTTTACATAATCTAATCATGTACATTATTCATGTCATTTTGTCTCTTATATAAAAGCAGATAATATATATTTCGTTTTAAATACTTCAATGAAAGTATATTAACCATATCCGTTTGGATTTTAACCAGTAAATGAGATAAAAAATGTAGTCTTGGTTAATGGTGAATACCTATATATAGCATTTCGTTCTAACTGTCCTGTTCAACTAAGACACGTTTTCGATTTACAGCCTAAATTGTTTCGCTATAACCGCAAAACAACTTTTTTTTGATATCGATATATCTACATATGTTGCCAATCTTGAGGTTCTTGGTTCCATTATTTAATTTGTACCTATTCCTATATCACTTTCAATTTTAATTTATACTTTTCCTATACATTTTTTTGTTAGGTGGACAAAATTTAACAAAAAGCGTCTTAATAATTTGAATACCGTCATTTGTTTCTATGTTCATAACTGTAAGATCGTTTAGTTTGAACACTTAACTTATTAAAATGACAACAGAAGTACTTACATCATATTCGTAATTGTGAACTAAAAAAGGAGAGTTAATAACTAATGTTTATTTTCATTACTTTTTCAAAGGAAATTGCACTCAAATAGAGTTTATCGGGACGAAATAATTTTATCAACAAAATACTCTCCCATCGTGGTACGAAGTAGAGAAAAATTCTTACAATTCCTGCTGATTTTACAAGTTAATAGTCAAAAATATGTTGAAACTATTATTTAACTTATATGTTCTGTATTTTCTTAATAGTTTTATCAGTAAATTCTGTTGAACAAAAATATTTGATTGCTATTATATATAACCTTTTAATAATAAAAATTCTCTTTAAAATCACCATCTGGAAATATACTTAAAATTATAGGCAGATTTAAGTAAGTAACCTATAAATTAAATTATATAACTATGTCAATGGAGACATATGAGATGATTCTCTATTGAGAGATACTGAAGTATATGAGTATCACATAAAGACATGACATAAAGAAAATATTCTATCCGAAAATGGTGAACTTCAATCTGACACGAAAGATGATATTCTCCTATCAAAATTTGCAAAGCCAATCCAAAAACGTAATAAAAAGTAACAAATCTTAATATTTGCGCCGAAGAATATTAATAATGAAAAAAAATATACACGATGACACAAAAACTAGATAAAATATATGAAAAAAGTAACAATTAGAAGGAAGGACAAAATTATGGAGACAACAAGTATTTATATAAAGTACGTACAAGATACTTGTATAAATTATTGTTATTGGATTTCGAGGATTAAAAAGATTAGAGTGAAAGCATATATTGGGTTTTTGCAAAAAAATATAAAGAAAGCGAGACGTATTACTTGAGGTGAGTAAGAATCAAATATGTTGCAATGTTGTAAATATATAATATATATGTCGAAATCAGAACTATTTATTTAATTGTTATATTAATGTAATTATGTTGTTATAACCTATGTTTGGAAAGTGTCTAGTAGAGCTCATGACAACAATTATTAATAACTTAGTTGCAATACATCACTATTTTCGGTTCTATTTAATAACAAACAAAAAATCAATACACTCTTTCAAATACCTATAAAGCACTTCTTTGGGCGTGAGATTAAATTTGAATTTCATATCTGCAGATCCTGCCTTCAAACGGAAGCATTTCGTGTAATAAATCTTTCGGCTCGAAAAACATATTTTTCATCACATGATATATTTTCAATTGGTTCATTACTTGCAATACCCAATAAAATATTTTATAGATTTATACACACAAAATACTAACTAAACAAATAAATATAAACGTTCTGATTTAATGTATTATCTTTTTGTCTATAATTATTTACTAATTACAATAATTACATGTATGTAAAGAAACATATATTAATAAAATAATAAAATTAAACGATAAAGCAACTATTAGAAAAGGATATTCTTCAAAATTCTAATTATGTATTAAAATTGAAAATGAATTATGTATACAATTATACGTACGTTGTAATAAATGTTAATTAATGTATAAAAAATAAATATAAGAAAAAAAACACCATTACTGCAAACGGCAATTAATCATAGATCTTTTTGCACTAAATAAATATTAATAAATGGAATTAATATAATTATTATTATTTATATTTCGAATAATAATATTAACTTTTGACTATACTTTTTGCTCTTGTTATTTGTAAACCAACATGTTTGATAACATAAATGCTTTTTGTTTCTAAGAAGTTGATTTGAATACAATTTCACAAATGTCAGGGGAACAACAATGTCTAAACTTAGGTGGCATTAAATGGAGTAGATTCATTACCAAACATCTGCAACTAGTTAAAACTTTTTTATCCTTTCTTTATTTCTGTGATATTTTATACAAAATACAATGTAATCAATGAAAGTACTTAAACAGAAATAAGAAAAATATTTCTATTTACTTTTTCTACGTGAGCCGTAAAAAAATAGTTTTCATATAAACTTACAAAACATTTCAATTATTATAGTTTTTCAGATTCAGCAATATCCTGGTCTCTTTAAAAGTGAACTGACTTAGAACTTAATAACATACACTTGGTTCTCCTTTTATGCGGTAGATACGTTCCACAGGAAAACGCATAAAAATAAATCGCACAAAACAGGACTCACACACTTATAAAAATAAAGGATACATTCCATATTTTTTAAACCGCATAAAAGTAAATCAATGAGTTACTATATCGAAAATCGAATAAAAAAGGGTTTACCAAATTTCAGAAAATAATTAGTCTTACTATATTCTTTCTGAAATGTTTATTCATAATTGTATAAAAACGTTAACAATCATATACAAGTTTATTAAATTTCAGAAAAATATAATATGCTACCTTCTACATTTATACAGAAAAAATTACAATTTTTGCTTTAGAATTATGGTCGCTATATGAGTGTTCGGCATAATTTGCGAACTGGTTCGAAATCACTTTCATCACTAGAAGAGATAGTCAGCATATGAGATCTATGTCCGGAAGATAATGATTCTTCAGAAGTAAAATTAGTCTCAACTTCGCATGTTAATTTTTTCCCATTGACAATATAATCAGTGATTAAACTTTGCGATGACTTTGCTATTTTTTGTACAATTCCTAATATCCAGACATGAAATTCTGAAGCTCGCGTTAAAACTTGAATGCTAGTTCAGAATTATCATCTTTTTCGATGAAATGGTTTGCCTAAAATACTTATTAAAAAAATGCCTCTTGAAATAAAAACGCATAACTTCAAAACCGCATACAAGGAGTACGCATAAAAAGAAGACCGAGTGTATATGTATAAACAAAACATTTTTGTACTAATTTTTAAGGATGTATTCTTATTTTGCTCAATTAGAACACAGTTTATGACAATTACATTCCTTAATGTTTTGCTCAATAATTTTCTGAATTATAACATATTTTATGACATTTTCAAATTTGACTGAATGAACAAAACCACTAATACGAGGTATTTCAATATTTAATTAAAAAAAAATCAATAAATTCAATTTGTAAATTTATTTTCTATCAAACAATTACTGTCGGATACTTCTTACTTGAATATAAATTTTCCGGAAATTTTCCTTTATAAAAGTTTTTTATTATTATTATTATTATTGTATGTATAAATTTTGTTTATTTATCTAATTATTATTTTATTATTTTAAATGTTAAAAATTGATATAAATACTTGAATGAATTCATGAATTCTACATGAATAACCATTTCTTAATATATCAATAAGCATATTTCCGACCTTAAATCAAATGTAATGAATATATGTAAAGATCATTAAAGTGAACTGAAACTAAAGGGCAATGGTTTCAATTTGTGTTTAAGCTACGCAAGGCAAATATGTACAACTTTATGTTAGTGCACAACTTTATGTAATTAATACAAAATAGTCCAATAGTTCCGATCATTTGGGAATTGATCGTGCACTAATAATGGTGAGTGACTACGAACTCTTGACATATAAACCTGGTAAATATTATCATTGGTTAAACATGCATTATACTCAGCAGTGCAGAATCAATCTTGTGGCACAATTTATAATGCAAGAGTTAATTAATTATACTCTGCTGCTACTTACGGCATTACTTAATAATAAGATGTTTTATATTAAATATTATTGGAAATAAAATTATCTTACAGTTTTATTATAATTAGTTATAATTTATTACATTATTATAAAGTCGTAGATAACAAAATTTAGTGTAATGAAAATTTATAATGAGTGAATCCGTACTATGTGAGGTATTACCGAAAAAATGAAGATATCTAGATAGCTCATTCTATTTGTTCATGGAAATAGATAATATATTTTTCTATAAGTGCTTGACAAAAACCTTTTTTTTCATTATGATGTTTTCAGATAGATATTTTTAAATGTGATTTTACTTTGCATTGAAGTTGTCTGCTTATTTTATAACACAATTCTATAATCGAAGAAAATATTTCATTTTCTTTATGAAAGAGCATATTCAAACGATGTTTCACCTAACGAAGTAATTTCGTATATTAGTCGTATAAACGCTTCAATACAACTTTTATTATAATTATAATAAATGATATAATTATAATAAATGACATCAACTGAGATGAAAATGTTGTCAAATTATGTAAGAAAAAGTTAAATAAAAATTAAACCATATGGTTTATTGAATTGCTAGTGGTATTTGTTATATTTTATTCAATAAGTTCTTCCCTTATGATGATCTAATATAATAAGATTGTACGCATCTTTGCTTCATCCTCATTTTGCTGTTTTTATTGGCATCCTCTGCTAAGAATCGAAATCAAATATCCTGACGGGTGAGTCTTACAATAACTGAATCCGAAAAAAGGTATCGGTATAAAAGTAGAACGTCTCAATCTTCCACGAAAATTGTAAACTGGATTACGAAAAAATCGATCGAAAGGAAGCTAGGCGGTTCGCAACAAATCTGAAATATGGTATAAACGGAGATTGCACTTTACATGTGCCAGGAATTCAATTAAGACTTTTGCAAGAAGCAGAGCCAGGATTCCGGTTATGCAAATAGTAAGATTGAATTAATTTAAATGCAATTGCTAGATATAACGGGACTAAATTTATTGGACGCAATGCAAATGTTCCAGAATCCTTCTTGATAAAGTACTATATATTCATAGATCATTAAATAATATATACTAGATGTTATTATATAAGATAGAATTCCGTGCAATAAATATCTTTGGATTGCTTAATGTTTTCAATTATACGCATATTATGCAATGTGAGTCACTTATGAAATTAATCTTAACTTTTGAACTCAAAATTTGAAAAGAAAAATGAAGTACCATATCATATTTAATCGAGTGGTTAAAAGTCCCTGCATCAAAAAATCTGGAGAAAAATGGTGCTAGTTCGAATACCACCGTAGACCGATTTAATTTTATCGGTCAGCAAAATAAGGTAGTGTAGCTGATAAGGATTAAAAGTTCAGAAACAGGGTCGTAACCATTAAAAAAGACTAGCATATATAACTACTTGGCGACTCATAGCCGAATGATTTGAGTCGTCAGTCTACAAAATTTGGGGTCCTGGGTTCAAACCGCAAAACTTTCAAATATTTGCAGACATCAAAATGAATTAATTGTCAATGGGCAACAGTTCCGAACGACGTGGTGATATGTTGAATTTCCGACTGGATATATCGTTGCAAAATGATACAAAAAATATATAACAACTATATAAGATCTATCTAGTTTTAGATCCCAGTTATTCGAAATTTAAAAAAGGACGCATGAAATATATGAAAAAAAAACACGATAGTTCTGATTTCTAGATCTCAATAATGTCAATATTAATTCTACATTTAACAGTAGCTATTTCCACTATTATTTTGTCTATTGAAACTTTGCATTTTTTTTAAATGACAAAAACTTTTTCGTAATTGGTATATATTGATGTGATTAATATATTGGACTTTCCATTGGACGAACTTTTATCAATTTCAACGTATATATTATCCTCTAACTGCTTGAAGTTTCTTTATTCAAAATAGATTAAGCACTTTTTCAAAATTGAATTTAATTTTCAAACAATTTTACAGTTTATTCAAGCATTGTGATTGTAATCATATAGCAAATATCTTCATTGTGAACATGTGTAAAATTTGTCTTTTTTATTATGGCAATATGTCTTAACAATAACTTTTAATTCTAACTCTAGATGAAATAATATATAATATCCATATATTGAATGTAATATATACAGTGGTGGACAACATGATTGTTCTCTAGATGAACTTTACTACTTAAAAGTTATTGTAATGTATTTAAGAGAAATGTATTTTACTAGCATGACACTCAAACTAATAATAATATTATCATTATGACATAATATTCACAAGAAAACACTTTTTTAAAAATAGAAATAACATTATATTGTTTTCATATATGCTACAATACAAAAATAGAACCAGTTGATTTGCTAATATAAAATGTAGACTTTACAATGTAAAAATGTAAAGTTATCATCAAAGTTTTTAAACATTTTTGTCTAAAGACACAATTGTGTCTATAACTAAATTTTTGCAGCGCACTTGAACCAGCAGTTAAACTTCCGCGGCACACTTATGATTTGACTCAACTGATAAATAATTTCATTAATTACATTTAATAATAAATGCAGAAAAAAACTATATAAATACCATTTTTTATTAGACAGTTTCAAATTGTTTGGATAGTCTATAAATCAATCAAAATACAACCAAACATTGTTGCAATTTTATTACATATAAAAGCTATATAAATTATATATTGCAATAATATATGTATATTAATATAACTTTGATTCAATACTATAATTTTTAATAGATTTATTACTTATTTTCTCTACGTATTTATAATTGATTATTATAATTCATAATTATGTATTTACTAGTCCTTATGCTTAAATGTTCTTGTATCTACTCTTATATGTTGAAGTATTTATTCTATTACAAAAGACAGCGTATCGAGTTTGCCATCACCAGTTTCAGGTGACACGGGTGTCAAATATGACATACCGAGACATTTTGGGTGACACGTCTCGCTGGGGATCGAAACAATGTGTCTATAAAAGATATTAGATTTATGGATATTTCTAGATGTCTTTTTTTTTCGAATTATGATTCACCAACCTCAAAAGTTTCGCTATCACTGACGTAATTAATATTTTGTGCATATAATTACATACCTTTTGATACACACATTTTTCATTTTTACATAAGATAGTGACGTATTAGCAACGTATTATTCATTTTGGAAGTAATGAAAAATAAATGACATTGTAAAATAGCTTATATAAAAGGATTATAGAGAGAAGTGTTCCAGTTCCAGGAAATTCCATCTTTTTACTTTACTGTGTTAGGTAAAATTCCGAAACATTATTGCTTTCACGCAATCGCTTAAATTTCATTCCACCCATGCATTTCATTCCACCCCCCGCCTTTTTTCGCCGTGCCCCTAAGGAAAGCGGAGGCGGCAAAGATTTCTGTACAGCCATTGCCGCTTTACGTACAAACATTCCTCGTGCTCCTTTTTTTTCTCAAGAAAATTCCCCCCAGAACGTTGGAACTCCCTCCTCGTTCTCGTAAAAGTCATACGTTTCAATCTCGTCATCGTCCTCTTTTTTTCTCATTACGTCGAATATTTCCGCATGCATAAGTCTTGCCGGATTTATGATTATTATTATAAGACTGGGGGTCGCGGGGTGCTGTGGCTCGATGGATATAAACTAGTTTTACACCTTTCGTATATACGTCGGGTTTCTGGAACGCGTAAATGGGAATTGCATACGACAAAACAATGTTTCATAATCATAATCCAATAATCCGAACAGTATTAAAGATTCTCGCACCGACGCGCTAATCTGTTTCGAAGACACAACAAGTTTTCACAATTGCATTATAAAAGCTTTGTTATCTTACGTGGTAACATGTGATGCATAATGTATGATCAAAATGGAAATTTAGGAAACACGTTTCTTAAACCAAATATTAAGTTTTATTGGTGTTTCTTAATAAAGTTTGTTCTAAACCAAATATTAAAAGGTATTATAAGAATATAGATTTAACTCAGCAATTATATACTGGGTTTTGTATAGGTTCTATTTTTAATAAATGTTAATTTTTGCATTATATGAAATTATGTAAAACGCAATGTTATATAATAAATTAGAAGCGGAAAAACTCCGGTCAATATCAGTGTTATATTAGATATATAAGACATTTAATTTATTATATATACAAGTAAAATATTTTATGTGTAAAACATCAAATAAGCGTAAATTATATTTAAAATTATTCTGTTATAATTATTTACTAAATGGATAATCCTATAAATGAAATACAACAAAATACATTGATTAATATTTATAAATAAAAAATTTTTTTTTGGGTGTTGTAACGAAAGAAACAAAAAATATTACCTTTGATGTATACAATAAAAAAATACTCTTTGAGTTGAAAAGAAAATATTTTCCATATATAAAATACATTTATTTCTTCACAAAACTTTGCCACCAAAAATAAAACGTGCCTCTCCTTATGTGAACATTATTAATTTTACAAGATTTATACACTTTTTCAGTAAAATTTACTAAATGACTATAAGTATTACGGATTATAAATTAAAGGAAAAAAAAACGATATACTAAGCAATATCCCATTATATTCATAATAAATAAAAGAATGTTCTATCTATTTTATATATTTATTTAGATATAATGACAAGATAAACTGACATTATTATGTGAAAGTACATTGTTTTCAATGTTATATAAAAAGTAAAGTTTTGTATAATTTTAATATATATCAGGAATGACTACATTTTAGATAGTATTGAAAATTGATATGAAATATCGTATAAATTGTATAGATTATAAAAATTACTAGAATATAAAAAATGCAGAGAGAAAATATTTTTTTTATAGAATTTTTTTAATTAACAATAAGTTATTATATATGAAATAGTTTAATATTAATATAAAATACCTAATTATTACTTTAATAATGATAATCATTTTTATTATAACTGTAAAATGAAAAACCGAAAACATATTGATAAAGTAATAATATTCTAAACTTCAACTTCATGTAGTTGTTAAAATAAATTAATTAGAATTATAGTTCTTATTTTAATAATTTTATTTGTTTGTTTTCGCCTTTCATAATTTTCCATTTGCGTAAATTTGTATTTAGATGATGAAGTAAAGCGGATTACAAAATAAAATTATGACCGTTTTTGCGATGCGATTTGAAACCAATGTCAGTTGTTAATGTAGCGGATGGAACTGATGAAATTTAATTAAAAACTTGCTGGTCATATGTACGGAAGCAATGCAAACATATGAGGTGCGTCCGCTTTAATTGCGCTGCAGCACGGACGAACTATCAGACAAATTGACCCTATAATTGCATTTTGAATTTGCGACCAATGATAACTCAATACCGAAAAGTTCCATGCAGGAAACACGAAAAAATACATGTTTGCTGCTGAGGGCATAGAAATATGACGACGCGTACGATTCGAACTCCAGAGTTGTGAGTTAATAGAATAATGAATTTATACGACCCGTTCTAAATCCTAAATATGCATGTATACAGTATATAATAGTAGATTTATTTATGTTCATATTCGTAATATGATTCCATTCATCTAGTAGTATATGTATTTTAAATATGACACTACAGTTTGTAAACGAATTAGATTTGCATGTTTCCATTTTGCTGCAAGCAATTTCTATCCGCTGCCTAAACAAATTTACCAACGAAATATAAATCAATTGAAATGCATTGTTTAAATTAATTCCCAAGCGTATTGATTATTATATAACAGATTAGCGTAAATTAAATGTAAATTCAATTATAAATACATATGCAATTAAAATAAATACTTGCTTTAATCACTACAATGTGCAATCATTCAAATTTCAGGGCATTGTTGTCAGTGGCGGATTAGCGATAGTTGAAGCCCATATGCTAATTATACTTTTGGCACCAAACAGCACCACCTCTTGAATTGTATGAACCAATACAACATATATTGTTTGTTTTTTATTATAAATTATATCTGTAAACAATAATATTTAACTACGAAAATGGGTTTGATTTTTTTTAAATGCGATAGTTTTATGATGAGATTTATCTTCAAAAATTAAACTTTTTTATCTATTACCCAAAACATATTCATGTACGCTCTTAATTTGAAAAGGGCACATCTAATAAGAAAACGATTGTTAGTATTAGAATATGTATAATTTTATGCTCGACTCTTCCTCAAATTAGGGTTGTAGGATAATCTCCCGATATACAATGCAAGTAATAGTTATATCAATAACCAAATAACCAATAAAGCTACTTATTATTAAGAGAAATGAACGGAACATTAACCTACAGTTCAACACTGCGGCAACAATGCTTAATAGTTTAAATGATAAAGCTTAGAGTTACAAAAGGCGGTTGTATTTTCTGAAAGTGTTCGAATCTGAAATTAATATTAGGAATTAGGTTAGAACAAATAAGACTCGTATTTGTTTATCAGGTAAAGTAGGTACTGGAGTAGAGCGGATAGGGAAACTGCGCATAGAAATCTTCTATGTCAGAAACTCACCAAATGCTCAACATAATATAATTGTTATTACAAGACAGTTCATCCAGAGTCACATGAAATATTATACAGCTCGGACAGGAGAAACTAGATTCTAAATACTTAAATAGTGCCCTGGATAAGCAGGAAACGGGACTATATAACTTTTCATATAAGCCAGAAGCTTTCTGGTCATAGATGTTTCGGTATTCTTTATAATATTGGGAACAAGGAAGATCAAAAGTGCTAATATTGTGAATATACACTCATATGTGTAAAAAATTAAGCTCGAATCGGAGATAGAACTCAAGGACTTAGAACTGTTTGTGAATGACTGAAGTACCTTAAAAGGTTGGGACTTTATATTGAGTACCAGGGCAGTTATCCGTTGAATAAGAGTAAGAACGGAAGTTGGACCAGAAAAATGAAGAAAGTGGATCAGTGTTCTACCAAACTTTTTTGATCTCAAATTTCTCTTGATACATTTCATGATAAAAATAAAAGTAGGTCTACGTGCTGGGGCAGAAAAAAGATAAACCGTTTCAATGCTATGTTTTATATTACACGAAAAAAATAGATTTTTTTTCTAAATAAAATTATATATATATATAATTTATTTTCCGCAAGGACCATTATAACGAGGCGCCCAGGGACGTGTCCTGCTTTTTTCAATGCACTTTCGCAGATCTGATCAATACTTTCAGGCAAATTCACAATTTTAACAAGTTTCTAACTATTAATATAAAGTTTAGATGTTTGGAAAATTGTGCAAGTTATTTCGTTGACATTCGAAAAAAGCTTCTTTTCGAAGATTGTAATACTACGAATGAGTGACATGTACGAATGAATATGAATATTTATAAGAAGTTTATAATGAACTGCATTGTATAGTTTACACAGTTTAATCATATATGTCATGGAGAGAAAATAAATGAACAAAGTTACAGTATGCAAATTATGAAACTTTATTGGAAACAAAAAAGTAGATATTTTCAGGTTAATTATAAAAATATATAAATATTTGTGATCTATGGTCAAGAGCCATTTGTAACAATTGATTTTTAGTTTTTTAATTATTATTATTGTATAAATATTTTTTATTGTTGTATCTGTTTGTCACAGCTGTAATAAAAATAATTATTATTATAATACATTAATTTCCAAGGTTTCAATATGTTTTATATACTTGTTAATTTGGAAATATGTATTATCTTATAAGTTGTAAATAGTCAATGTAATCAAGTTATGTTACATTATTTTATTTTGGGCACATATCAGAAGAATTATATTTAAAAAATCTTTTCCAGAGATTTTTCATAAAACGTCAATCATTCGATTAAGTATTTTGCTAATGAGTAGCAGAAGTTCTATCGTTAAAATTTAAAATACATAATTGATTATAGATTACTTTTGAAGTTCTCGATTTTAATTCACACTACAAAATCGAAATTGCCATTCAAATAGTACAGTATAATAAATATATTTATTTATAAAGAAAAAGCAGTATTTTTAATATTCCTATGATTTAAAAACATGACAAATATTCGTTTCGCAGAATTTGTATACGCTTTTATCTTACACATACCATATGCATTTAATGTGGTATGTGTAGGATAAAAGCGTATATGTATTTAATGTGGTAGGTGTAAGATAAAAGCGTATACATATAAAAAATATGCATCAGGTATTTGAAGTTCTGAAATGTTTGAAATATTCAACATTTTTAGTTACAAATATTTTTTACAAATCATTTTATATACCGAGGATGGACAAGTAATGAAAATCGCATTTCGGTTTTTCATATGTTATAAAGAGTCACACAATAAGTTACATATTATAAACAGTACAACGGATGTAGAAAAGATTGTGGCTTCAAATAAGGTGACCAAACATCCAGAATATCCCGGAACAGTCCCGAATTTATAGTATTTGTCCCGAATTCTCCCAAAAAACAATCGTGTGAAAACAGTTAAGTTTAAATGCATTTATATGTATAAAATATATATTTTTATTATCTTGTTTAAAAATTAATACTGCGCTTTGATTTATTATTTATTTATTAAAAGAAAATATTATATCTTACATACCACATGCATTTCATATAGTATGTGTAAGATAAAAGCGTATACATAAAAAAATACTTCAGGTATTTGAAGTTCTGAAATGTTTGACATATTCAACATTTTTAGTTACCGGAGATGGAGAAGTGCGATTATATACAGTACAACGGATGTAAGTAAGAATAACTGGCTTACTAATACTAATATACTAATACTAATTTCTTAAAAAAAAATAATGGAGATCAAATAAAGTTAGCAGATTCAACATTTTCTCATAAAACGGAACCAAATTCGCTATGGACATTATTTCCTCTAGTAATATGAGCGTTATCTAAATGAAAAATCTCACGTTATGTATTGTCTCATATCGTTAGAAATAAATTTGCACTCGCGAATGGCTGATACAAATCTTGGTCGAAATTACAGCGGTTTAAAACGAAGTCATAAAAAGAGAACCATATTACATTTCAACAGAATGTTAAATTCGTTTTTATTATTTGAATAGATTATATGCAAATTATTCATCCTGTATAGTTTCATTCAACATGAATTTATATCATATACAGAGTTGTTCTAAAGCAAATAATTTCGTAGCTTTGCATAATAAATTTTAATTTACAATTTTCTTTCTTTAAATATTTATAAATTACCGTATTGTCATAAGAATAAGTAATATTGACATACGAATATAAAAATCGTTACATTAATTTGGGATGCACATCTTCAGATCCTAAATACCAATAAATACTTATCAATATGATTATAATTCAATATTTACATCAAAAACTAAACATTTTAGAAAGCGAAATATTTTCATTACTTATTATTGTTATCTTTTGATATATAATGAAATCTCATTATTATAGAAAAACTTTGATTGGCAACAAGAAACGGATCACCCTGTATATAGGTTAAAATTACCAAACAAGAATAAAAAGGAAAGTTTTTGGGTCAATATTCCGAGAGATTTACGTACAACCTTATATTACTATAAAAAACAAACAAAAGGTGTAAGCTATGAATCACGGAAAATTTGATTTAGAGGAGGATCCCTAGAGATATCACAAATTGTATTACCTGCATAGCGGAAACCCTTTCCCGAACTGCCTGTATAAAATCGTCGTGCCCGGCAATGAGACTGGTGACTACTGCAAACTGATGCCATTTGTATCTTTCCAAAATACTGAGCATCGCCGCTGTTTGGTGCTCCAAGGACGGTGCAAGTTGCAATTGCAGCGACGATTGCGAAGCTCGTCTCTCAAGGCCAGAGTTATCAGCATTCCAGGCGATCACCGGAATTCCCAAATAACCTGCTAGTTGCAGGAAATACTGAGCGGATGCTGTACTCCTACCGTATTGTTCGTAGTTCATCAAGTACAAAATTGCGGAAACGTTGTACGAGAGAAACTCCTGGCACAAGGACTTCAGTATAGCTGCAACAAAAAAGGCCAATCACAATAATATAATATAAGTTTACTTTGTTGTTCATTTTGTTAAATTTACACTAGTACATGAATTTTACTATTTGAAAAATTTGTAATTGTTAATATATTTAGAACTTAAATAACCATAGAATAACGTAAAAACATGTTTTACAGGTTACTTTACTTTAACAAATGATTACTTGTCACCACTACACGTTATTTAATAGAAAGACTGCGTTCTGGATGTTTTGCTTGGATTGGATCACCAGTTCATAAAGGATTTAAAAGAGACTCTGGCTATTTTGTTATAATCAACATTTACCAAAGCACTTCGATGTCCTCAAAGGTGTTATTTATGACTGAAACTTCTCCAAACGCACTTTCACTTAATTTTAAAATTTTAATTTCCATTCGAACACTAAACATATATAAATATACATATATATTTGTATGTAATATGCAATACGTTATATTATTGTTAAAAATATAATATTATTTAAAAAATTAAATATAAATATGCAATCATAGCTCTGTACTTTTTGTATTTATATTTTAAGAATGTGATATGCATAATGCAAAACACAAACAAATAAGTAGTCATAGCTCTGTTAACAAAGAATAAAAGTTTTTAAGATAAAGTGACAGACATGATCAAATACAGAGTCATTTTATTCATTAGTATCTAGGACAGAATACAATACAAAAGAATTTTTGGGGGCAAAAAGTAGGATGGAGGTATTAAGTAATATTAGAGTTGAAGAAACGTATCATAAAACAACACATTACAAAAGAACATACAAGACGAAGTTATCCAAAGAAACCATATACGACAATCCGTATAGCCAAAGTCATCAAGAAGAAGGAACTGAAACATAAACAAGCCACTGAGGACACGTACGAATCCGGCCCTGACCCCTGATAATTTCAGGAGAATCATCAAGGTATTCGTCATGTAGAAGCTTCCATATCATAAAACAAAACCGTCCGCACCTGTCATCGCCAAGGACCTCGAATCATGGAAGGTCGAGGTGATCACATTTAACCGTATGGTTAAGAAGAAGCCCATAGATTTGGTTACCTTTGGTAAAGGTAGCTAAACAACAGAGGACCGTTGTTCGACGTGAAGGGTTGCTGCGGATTCGTTTAGAATTTAGGATGTAGCTCAATCCTTCCAATGCCAGCGTTGAGGCCATTCCCAGAGAGGATGCTACGCAAGTCCCAAGTGCGTCAAGCGATTGCTCGTTATACGAGTGTGACAAAGACAGGAAGCTCTCAGCCATATGTACTAACTGCGGCGGAGCGCATCCAGCGAGTTTCCGAAGCTGTCCCAAGTGGCCAGTCTTACCCACAAAATGTTTTCTACATACACCACGGAATATCCAGGGCCACGTCCTCTGATCCCGCTATTGGCCCCTGCTTTTCCAGCTCAAGCAGCATCTTTCCCCTCAGAAGACCAACGAAAGGCAAATGACCAGCAGCACCGGGAAGTACAAACAGGCAAAGCTAAGTGCTACATCATAATAAATTAAACGTCATGTTCCTATAGATATGGGACCCATGGTCTAACTCCCAATCCCCACGAATGAAATGAATAGCAGTTTATTTTTTGTATTATAATAATATAATTTATTAGCCAACAAATATACAAAACAAAATCCATAATTCCATCCATTCCAAAATCCATAAGGCTGGCGAAAAGGCCTAAGTCTTTCCGCACGCATTTTTTTTCTTATTATTATTGAATTAATAACTATTATTATTAAAAATATATTTTAAAGACGGTAACATTTTATAAATGTTGATGATGGCGTCCACAATTATCCACAAAAAGTTGAAAACTGTTAAGCGCCTGTGTGCTGTGTACATTTCACATACTACGCCAATTCTCTAATTACTGAAAAACACAAATTAGAAAAGTTTTTTTATAGCTGGTCTCGTGGTCAAATTTATGTTGTTTTCGCTACGTGGAAGATGTAGGGTACTTACAATTATAATTATTTTGAAATCTATAATTAAATTTGTAATATTAAATTAAACTTTATGAAACGAATTAAATATAGTGGTTAGTATCGTTTTTAATTAAATGAATTATTTTACATCCTGAACAACAAATGTATTTTTCATTTACATCGGTATTCTACAAATATCATCGGCTCCATGAGAAATATTTAAATGACATTGCATCATTACTTCTGCTTCCTTGCACATTGAAAAAGATCTGAGAGGTAATATGAGTTTGAAGTTCATATGTCATATGCATGGATTGCGTTTTATGTAACGTGCAGAGGGTTGCATTTCTGTCATCATCTATGTATGTATACTAGAATTGAAACAAGCATTCCAATCAAATATCTTCAGATATAAAGAAAAGAATACTAAAAGTTAAAAGAAACTATTATTGTTCAAATCATCTATTTTTATTTATGTATTGATAAACTATTTTAATTACTATTTATTTAATGTAGTTATTAATTGAAATTGTTACATACAATTTGTTTGAACGTGTTTCTGGGATAACAATTTTGCAATTATGGGAAATGGAGCAAATTACTTGACGTCTATCACGTGTATAGTGTGAATGAGGCAAATACTTGGAAATCCAAGCACCAAACTATTGCGAGTATTATATTATGTTCAGGTATATAGCAAGAATTAGATCATAAGTGACATAACTGACAAGACTAATGCCAGAAACTCACATCGCAACAATTTCTGATAACTTTAATTACTTGATAACTTAACGTATTATATATATGCATATAGAGTATTGATTAGTTTCAAAAATTGATATGCAACAAAAACTAAGATATTAATTATTTTAACATTATGGGAGAATTTGTTTCTGGATCTTGAGATGCATGTATATAAATCGACAAGCTACTTTTATATTTTTATTTACAAATATGTGTCTTATTGTCATACATTTTATAATAGCATTTTATAATTTATTATATCCGTCATCAATTACATGAAAAACTTTTTTTTCTGAAATATATTTATTTGAATATAAACTACACACTCTAAATGTCCGCCTCTGCTTTTCTTGTAAATGGTCCTTTTGACGAAATTTTTCATCACAATTTTGCACATTTGACCCAAATAACGAGAGTTTCGCGGTCTCCATTTTGAGAAATCATAGGTCCATCATTTTGTCCTTTTGAAAACAAAGTCCATGTCCATAGAATCAACATTAGGCTAAAAAATGTCTGTCATCATCGTCCGTCATGCCATCGCACAAAGACCGTCATTCGTTTAGGATAGATGTTTTTTTTTACTATTTCTCTATGATTTTCAGACCTCATTTTGCTTAGAATGATTATTTTCTTAAAAAAATATTTGATTCTTGATCAGAAATTAACAGTTTATTAAATTATATAATTAAAAATTATAGTTGCAAATATTGACTATACTTTTAATAATAGTATTTACAGAAACAATAAAAATAAGATTTAACGCAAGTGATACATACAGAAAAAATAACAATATATATTAATACAATAATTTTCTACCAAAACCAGATTTACGCCAATAATTATATGAACAATAATAAACATAAACAAATAAAACGTATTTATAAAATTATTACAAAGGTAATACTATTATAAATTTTCATACATTTGACTATGAATATATCTCTAAATTGGCAATTTCATAACAATAACCGATATATACATCGGTTATTTTCAATTGAAGTTTTTAATAGTAATAGAACAAATTAAACGTTCCATGAGTTAAAAAATTCAAATTGCAATTCCTATGCTCTATCCAATTGAATTTCCACAACACAGGATGCTGCGTGAAATTAATTAATATAATTGATTAACGAATTTAACAACGACAGTTCAAACGAAACAGCGCAATCGGAACTTGCAAAGCAGTTTATTTTAATTAAATTAGGTTCATCAAATATCAATCAATAGATGCGCATAGTCTAGATTCGTGTTTATTAGGTATGTGTCTAATTTCAGAACAAAACCAGTCACACAAGAAAATTGTAATAGTTTCCATTAGCTGAAAGGCCTATTCAATATTTGTGCTCCGAAGTATACGATGCGAGGGAGTATGTACGCGCGTTTCGGCAATGTAATTTGCATTTAATCTTTGCCGGAATCGGATCAGATTGGCAATTTAATTTCATCATTCTATGACACGGAAGCGTGAGTCGAACGTCATCACCATCCCTCCACTCTCGACAACTTACGTGTAATTGGGTTTCGCTTACGAAACTTTGCTGCACACACATGACCTAATTTTTTAATGGCACCGAACAGGCATCTCTCCATAACACCATAACCATTGCGACTCCGTCAGTGTAATGCCATCTTATTATATAATAATGAAGGAGTGAGCGGTACGAAATTGGGGCTCCCGTGAGTTTAATAAGATTAGATTGCGTAGCAGATATTTGATAATCGGCCAACGTTGTCTACTTCTTCCAGAATATTTTGAGAGGGTGCAACGTTCTTGGAATTGAATTTTTGCACTTAAGAAAATGATCTGCACTGAATTCAGTTTAAACTTAATTTACTTTATATAATGAAAAAAGGAAAGTAATTACATTTTTGATAATATTTACAAAGTTGATTGCACTTTTTATGAGCCATTATCAATTTAAAATAATAATATTCATACACGACTACACACAAAAACTTGACAAATTAACACAAACACTTTATAATTATTGTAAATATATTATATAGGTATTATCTATTTGTACAAACTTTATGTGAACAAATATCTATTTATTTTAATATTTTCATGTTTATTCTATTAAATTCATTTTTTTGTAATTATCGATGCAATAAATATATTTATATCATTTAACTTATGCAGTGAATTTTCAATGTGTTTTGATAAATGTATACAATATAGTCAATTATTGTATTATTTTGCAACATTCGCAAAAGACAAGATATAATAAAATACTCTTCCACGACTGTTAACTTCATTGTTTGTTATTACAATAAATGAAGGAATAAATTTAAAAGTTGCAAGCTGTTACAACAGTGCCAAGAAGCGAAACATTTTTTTTTTCAGTAGAATTGTAAATTACTATTCTCGTTGTAATTAAATTGTATGCTCCTACTGCAGATGGAGGATGAACCAACAGTTTTATTTTATTTCGCGGTGGGTCGAAACAGGGACACGGAGACAAAATGTGGGGTTGAGAGGGAAAACGCGACAAAAGACTGTTTATCAAAGAGCTTGTTTGCAAGTATAATGTAAATATTTTCCGGGAGCATTCCAATTTATTTGCTGCGCCTACGTAAAAAGTGTAGGCGCATTTTAACTTTCTCAGTTTGCAACTACGTCTACTTTGCACATTATAGTTATTATTAAAAAAAATATAAATAGTCAGGTCAAGTAACTAATATATTTCATATATTTATATATATATGAAATATTAATAATTATATTTACAGTAATATACATAAATTTATGCGGAAAGACAAAAGGTGGATAGCCCTTTAGACAGCCTTTTCTCTTTATTATTATTATTATGTTTGGTTTTGCATTTAGAATTATATTTTATTTTTATAACTAGCCAATAAATTATATTATATTATTAAATAAATTGAATTTTATAATTGTTTTGGCGCCACTGGGTTTGGGACGGCCACGTGAAAAAGTTAGGAGATAGAACAAATAACAATTGTCAGGAGAGTTTATAAGAGAAATGGAGTAAAGATTTTAACTCCTCAACTGCCATAGCTGTTTGTTTAAGTCACGTATTGAATAGTGTTGTCACTGTTTAACAATATTATTGTACTTCAATATCCAAAATCCAATAAAATGTTCAGAAATTCGATACAGTCTGGATAACGGATGTCGTGGATTCGATATAGTCGATAATTATAATATCGGGAATTCGCGTCGGGATTATGGATGTCGGGAATTTAAATTTCGGGAATTTGAGAGGGACCGACATTTAACAAACCTAACATCTTGTTTCGTTCACTCCACAATAACAACACAATAACTGCCTTAATAAATAAAGTACACTCTGGGCATAAAGCTAAACGTGTGGTCAATAAATATTTAATAAGTTAATTAAGAAGAGTATACAAAGAGACAGTCGAGGATCTTTCGTTTTAAGAAATGCAAAAAAAATCTTTTATATATTAATAATAATGTGTATACATATTTTTTAGAATTTATTTTGTATTTCTACAATTAATATATATTTTTTATTTAAATTATCACACAATAATGTAGTAAATCACCAATGTATGAAGCCGCACTACCTATAAAAATCTTGATAATAATACACTTTGCAATATTATCTATAATGTTTAGCTTACAGCACTGAAACATGTTCTAAAAATTAAATTATTAATGAATTTCTATTGCCGAAAACCTTTTAATTTTAACTTATATAATATTTACTCGTTTGCTTCGCTCAATCTAATTTCTACACTTTCGCAGACATTTTAATTTTATCAAAAATTGAATACTAATTAAATATTTTACTTATAAAGAAAATGTAAGATATACATGAAGTATTATTAAATAAAAAATATAAATTATTAAAATTAATATTTGTTCTTCAACCTGTATGCCACGGAAGCCTTGGTTTCTACGAAAGACTAGAAGGGTTACTTTGCATTATAACTAGCAGACACATTGTGAACAAATAATAAGCATATTTATATAACCTTCTTTGGAACTCATAGCAGACACTAGGGGAGACACAGGTTCAATTCCTTCAATGCACTCCAATCCCCAATCAAAAATACAACACAGGGTTTTATGATCCTAAAAGTCATCAAGGACTAGTTGTTAAGGAGCAACGGTTATAAAATAAGTGTCACGATGGTTGATATAGTTAATGTACGAAGGGACAGATTTTAAATGTCGAGGCAACCAGACACACACCAAAAAATAAAAACAATCCTACAACAATGATCTTACTCCCTATTTTAACATATAAAGGTTACGGTAAAATTATTTTAATTATTATATATGAACAAATTTTGCACTAAATATAATTAATATTTTGTATTATAGAAAAAAAATCCGAATAAATTGGAAAAGTTTTTATACTCTCTGCAATTAATTTATTATAATTACATTAAGAAAGGAACAAAAGCGAAACAATAATCTTCATCTTAACAATAGATTTGATTTAGTAATACGTTAGTAACTCACAGAATATCCACTACAGAAGATGATAATTTATTATTCTCGGAAGAAAATTAATTGTTATATTGTATTAAGCCTACTGAAATAAATTGAAACCACTCAGGCCTAAATGCTACCCAGTGTAGCTTTTACTTTCACATCAAGGAACACGGAATTCTAGGAAACGCAATTTGAGAAAGTTTAGATCAATACTGTTTGGGATATCAAAATATACTACTTCTCAAGAATTTTTTTTGTTAACAATAATCAACAATATTAAGTTATTTATAATTTAATTAAGCTAGTCTCAATAATATTTATAGTATTGACCATTCTAGTATTATAAGGAGAACATAAAAGTATTCATTAAACAACTTGAAATAAGGTTTCATCATTGTATTTTTGGTAGGTTTCTTCACAATTAGACATAGATTACGAAATCAACTATGTGTTATGAATAAAGTGATGGTATTTATTACTCTTACAAAGTATCATTATTTTAGTAGACAATATTTTTATAATGTACTGTTGTTTTGAAAATTATTGTGGTAATGTTCATAATAATTACTATGAGGCTAATACAGCCGTATCTTGAGGATTCCGGATTTACTATTGTTCAATTAAAATATTTCAAAATAAACTAAATTTTATTCATTTAAATGAAATTCGTGGTAATTTGCTGAATGTCCGTTTTGGATAGATTGCAAATATCGTTTCAAAAAGACCAAAAATTAATAATTTCACTTATTTTCTATATATGTTTTCTTTATACAAGTCTCAATATGTGTGGTTTGGAACTCTTAATTGGTCCTATTTTGAACATTGGAACGTGATTATATAAGATATGTACTATGCATTATTTTATGTATAAAAAAAATGCGTATATATTTCAATAATTAATCTAATGAAAAGGAAAGTAACATTACATTTATATGTTTTTATTACAGTGATTTATTAAATAATATATTTTAAACATATAAAATATATATTTTAAATAATATATTATTTATTTTCACTCGTATTTGCACAATAATGTTCATGTGAATACTCGTATTCGCATCCTGCTCTATTTTTTTTTCAGTTGTACTGAAAAGTTCATATGAAACGTGAATTATGACCGTAAATCATATCACGTCCAAAATCCCTTAAAGCTTCTGCTTTTCAAATATTATTGATGTTCTCGCATTCAAAATCCCGTTCTGCCACATATACGAACTTGGTGAAGACCGACCCCACGGGAAAAATATTTATAGTTGTTGAAAAAAATCAATCACTCTGGATTCAATTGGGAAGTGATTTTAAATAAAATATAGCAAGTAGAATGTTAATGGATAACTTCATTCATATATGAAAGAGAAAAGGTTTATTGATTTAAAAATATGGCCTTAGATGAAACATTTTGCTATGCTATGTCATTTTCATTTTAACAACAAGCCAAAATCATTCTTTTCAAAATGCTGCTAAATGAAAATGCTATATTTAAATTCTAAAATTAATCCACTAATAGTGGAGTTTTTAGTGCATGAAAATTTATTATTTCTGTATAGAAACATCTATCACATATTAATATACTACACTTTTATGTATGTCAAATCTTGCAAAACTGATAATTTTTTATCTATTCGTCTTATTGCGTTAACATTTTAGTTTTCATTGCTCGTGCATATTTATTGAATAAATAAGAAAGCTCAATGTGCTTATTTTGTAAAGATTATTTAATTTTAAAAGAAAAACTCACTAGTTCACCAATCAAAAGATATTTGTTGTTTTTCTTTTTTGATTTGGAAAGAATATGAAAAAAATGTGGCAAAATGGAGAAAAAAGTAATTAATTATGAGGAATATTAATTATTTTTTGGCGGTATTATATGTAGCATTCTGAAATTTATGTGTATATTTGGATTTTGAGAAATATAGATAGAATTCGGATATTGTTGTTGAAGACGAATGATAGAGCAGCAAAGACAATTTCTGAAGTACAATTTCCACCATACAATGATTTCCTTGCAGATACACAAAATTATACTATTCAAGAGTGGTATTGCTTTATATGAAGAAAATACATATGCATGAGATAGATTTTCGTTTCTCGCAACAATATATTTGTATAGTAAAGGGTCTCATATGTGTGATCTCACTAGTCAGTCTCCAATATTCTGAATAAATGTAGCAGGGAAATGGAATTCTATTTGATTTCCTTCTGTGGAATTAAGGTTACGTCGTGAGTGATATGTCTGACGAAACCCTACTTTTCCGGAAAATTTACCAAGGGTGCCGAAGACGTCAAGGGAGGGTTGGGTGTTGGTGGGTGGACTCAGCGCACGACTCCAGAATGAATAATATCAGGTGATCCAATATAGATGGATTAATCACCGCGCTGTGATTTAGCGTTTATAAAGACTAATTGACCCGGCGGGGCCACCTTTTAAGCTCACCGAGGAGAATTACCGTGCATTATAGGTGTGCCCACTGCAAGGATAAATTTCAAAGCTACTTCCTCTCTCTCGTGCCGCCGCACTACATACTACGCAACATCATGCAGGTTATTCTGTTTGCAGGATCAAAGCTAATAATTATTGATTTATTGTCAAGGACTATGTTCGCAGTCATGCATTCAACAAATTCCAATCCATTTTTTTATAAACTAATTAATTTAATTTTTATAAACTAAGTAAACTCCTAGCCGAGTGGTTGAGAGTCCCCACATCACAAAAAACCGATGCGAATGGTGCTTGTTCAAATCAAATGTTGGCATATATACTGGGTGACTTGGTAATATTCTTGGTAACTTTTTAATATTCCAATAAAATCAAGGGTAATGGAATAAAAATATTTTATTCAGAGTAATTAAAATCTTAAAATTTAAAAATGATAACATATTTTTTAAATTACGTCCCTAAGGTGCCGTCCTCCTGAACAAATATTTCCTTGAATTTTACTGTTAAGATTCTTCATTGATCGTTACAACATCTCAGCTGGGATAATGTGAATTCCATCATGAATTCGGTGTTTTAACTCATTCAGAGTTCTTTAGAGTTCATATACTTTACTCTTGAGATATCCCCACGAGAAAATGTTTCCATTGATTGCCGTGCAGTGTGTGATGTTGCTCTATGCTCTTAAAAACAGATTTCTTGAACGTGTGGAAAATTTCAAAATTAATGTGTACCGAAACATTTTAACATCTCCACATCCAATGATCCACATTAAAAGTTACTGTGATCCCCTGTTGAATTTCAAAAAAATAAGGTCCGATGATTCCATGTGATGAAACTGCACACCATAAGAGTCACCTTACTAGCGTGTAAAGGGCGCTCATTATCTTCATTACAATTTTGTCTGCCTAGTAACGATAGTTCTGCTTATTCACGTAACTTGTAAGATGAAAATGGGACTCATACGACATACACAACTTGCTTAAAAGTGCATCATCATTGTTTATGTTTGTTATCATTTATTGACAGAATTATAATCACAAATCTGCAGCTTGTACGGATTTAAAAAATGTTCATTATTCTGTGTCAACCTGTATTTTTGTTATAGGTAAAAGTTCCAAAACCTCACATTAGCATATAGTAAGTTTAAAGTTTCTTAAGCTAAGAAAAATAGAGGAAGCGTTGTTGTTAAATACATATAAAATTGAAATGCTTTTTAACAGACTATTTATAAATTTCTTAAATTGGTCGGAAAGATAGAACATATTTCATTTAAAATAATACTAATAAAATCCATAATTATTTCCGCTAAATATTATTATTATTCTGGGAATAAAGGCAAATGATGTGTCTAGGGTTTATAAATTAATTTAATACTCATAGAACATAAATATTCTTCATATTCTGATCAAGTTCTACATTTACTGCACCTTGTGACCATATTTACCAATACATATGGGAAATTACATGTTCAATAAAATTCGAAAAATACTTTAAGAAATTCCGTTGCTCTCTCAGGAATAGAGTAATAATATATAAAAGAGTTATTTCTTCATAATTAACGTTTCCTATATTTATTGAATGAAATAATATATTATATGTAATATTATTTAAAAAATTATTATTAAAGCTTAATATACTTGTATTAATAACGAAATTTCATGGATATTAATATTTCATTCTAGTGATGATTTTTTCTCATCCAAGGACTTTTTTTTTGTTATCTCTAATTATTTTATTTCCAATCTCTTTAATGGGAACAATAAATACATTTATTCGCAGTTGTCATTAGAATGATAACGATGTTAAATTATGAATATGAAGATTAATTAATTTACTTGAATCTATATAATATATATAATTCCAGTCTGGAGATATCCATGTCTACATTATACATAGTAAATAAAAATGTATATTTTGTGCTTATAAAGTAAAAAATGATAAAATTGTGTTTGGTAAGTAAAAATTGATATAATTATATGTTATTTAAACGAAAATTGATAAAATTACGTGTTTGGTAAGTTGCTACTACTAGTATCTACAGAAGAAGATGAGTAGAAACAAATAACTATGGCGTCATTCAATTAGGAATAATTGTGTTTATGCAACTTCAATATAGATTAATTGTGAGTGTCCATAATGATTATTATATAAAGGAGGATTAGAAATATTGGTGTACTCTATCATGGAGTTCTAGATGATGAATTCAGATTTGGATTCAACGAAGAGAAAAACTGGAAGAAGAATCGAGAAAAAAAGATTCGAAGTAAAAAAGGAAAAACCGGAAGAAGAGGCTATCAGGACTAAGGATAATCCAGTGTAATTGGAAGTTAACTCTATGCATACGGAAGTAAGCATGGACCATGGAACAGTAAGTGGGCAACTTAATAATGTTGTTAAAGATATTGTTTAAGGAAATCACGACCAATTTAAGACGGAAATATCAAATGATGATCAGAGTAAAGATGAAACACCTGATAAGCAGGAGAAATCAGAAATCATGGACTGTAAAGGTGAAGATGGAAAAGATGCTGAGAAGTCAGAAGAAAAAAATGTTGTTTGGTGGAACTGTCTAAAAGGATATAAAGAAAATATACTCATGATGCTTTGTGTTCGGCTTTTACGTTTTTTAATTATATTTTTCTTCTATTTTTAAATATATACAGGGAATTATTTTAAATAGTTTTTTTTATTACGGCCTTATGTTTAGCACCATTTTGAACCAATCGGTCACACTACCTTATTGCTACCCGGTAAATGAGATTTGAACTATCACCTTTCGCATCAGATTTATTGTGATGCAGTGACTCGATCAAGAGTTGGTTATCTAATTAGGTTGATTTAACGATTTAAAAAATATAATAAATTGAGTTTAACAGGGAACGACGGTGGTTGCAACACCCTAAATATTAAATATTTTGGTATTTAAATAAAAACTTAGTAATAATATATAATATGAAGAGAATTGACTGGAAATAGTTTCATTTGCATTAAAATATAATCATTAATAGATTGACTTCGATTTATGGAATATATATTGATATATAAAGTGTAAATTTTATATGATGAGAATTGATTAAAAATATATAAAAAAAAAGTTTACATTGAAATATTCAGGATCAGAAGGAATACAATTTAATATAGTATTTCACACATTTTCCAAGGACTTCAGAGACATAGCAAGTCACTTGAATTTACTTGATAATACTATGTGACATATTACCTTCAATTTGAGGATTGCTCCACACGAAGGAACATTATAAATATGAAACAGACTGACATATCATGACACCTAGAGACAAATACAATCCTCTCACGCACTTGAGCAAGTTCTTGAAAATGTGTGTTTCAAAGCTACGGAAATATGTATCTACCCATTTTTTATACAATAAAACTTATATAAATATTAATTTTTGGATCATTTATAAAAATGTCACTATTAAATTTATTTTGCAACTTTAGATAAGAAAATGTGTCGGTTTTGTAAAAAGGTAGAAATATCTGAATGTGTTGACTGCATGTAAAATACCCTCCCCTTGAGTTATGTGATTCGATTGGGAAGTTTTATTTGCGAAATAACAAACGAATTTTCGCCTGTCAGCGCTCGATATCCCCACTTTATATCGAATGATTTACACGAATCGCAAATGGAGAAACGGAAAGGGAAAAAAACGGATATACATTATCCGTTAAATTAAAGTTGGAAAAAAGTTGCTGTGTCTGAATGTTTCAGGAGCAAATTGAGTATTTCATTAAGTTAAAGGTGTTTGAGCTGTTTGTCGATGAAAGAAAGAAACGAGGAAAATACTCATTTCAAAGTAAATGAAACGAGTGAAATTAAATTGCACTTCGGGGTATTATTATTTAAACGTATTTTTCACTCATTTCGCTTTGAAGGCACTTGATAACAAAATCCATATATATGTTACGTACGATTTCATTTCCATTTCATTTATAAGGTTTTATTTTTTCTGTCGAACTTTGGCATTTCTTGCATAAGCTTTTCCTTTATATAATACTCTCCTCTGCGAAAATATAATTGCAAAGAAATATATTAAATGTAGTAACTTTGTGAAGGGAATATTTATAATGGTATATTAAAAGTACATATATTTTCGGAATATCTTTATTATATAATAATCAAAATTCATCAATAGATTTTGCATACAAATATATAATTTGTGATCACTAAATTTGTTAAAAACAATATAATTTACGATATATTAAATTTAACTTTCTAAAACAAATGGTTTTAACCTTACCTATTTTTTAATTAAAATTTGTTGCTTAATTGCCCAATAAATACGTCATATTTTGTTCATAATGTGACTATGTTGATAATAATAATAATTATTAATATGATTGAATACATTTCTTTATTAACATTTTATTATTGAATAAAATAAATAATGAATTCCAATAATGTTTTAAATTTTTTTGTAATGAATTTTGTTATTTCATGTGAATATTTTAATATTATTAAAATTACAATGTATTATTTCTAAGTATACACTTTGTATCCTTGACCCGAAGATGCATGAACGTTTGCGGAGAAAATATTGATATATTGAATATATGAGGGCACGAAACGAGCATTAAATCTGCCTGGTTATGAAGATAATACACTGGGTGACGGCTATTTTTCAAGAACGAAATAGACTGGGAAAGCCAAACAGAAAACAGTAGATCAAATAACTCGCTGAGCTTCTAAGGTTGAAGAGTTGCCTTACTATTTGTGACAAGAACATATTTCCCAATATATATATATTTCTAGAAAAAAACATTTGTGTCCACAGTTTATCATTTTCAACAATCGGAAAAAGCAATTACATTTTCTTGGTTAATACTACATTTATACACGTTACATTTGAAAATATGTAACTTCTTTTCAGTCAATAACAATCTAAATCACGACATTCAAAATCCTGACCATCATAATCCTGACAGTATTGAAATACCAAAAACCATAATCTGGCAATATCTAAATCACGAAAACAAAATTAGCAATAATAATATAATAAATAAAATATATTTCTAAATATAAAGTAAATAACAATAAAATAATAATAAAAAGGCTGGCCAACGGGCTATCGATCATTGGTCGACATGTCAAATATACCAATGAAACATCTATAGATGCATCAGAGGATGAAGTACTAAATTCAGTTATGTAAGTATTCAAGCTATCTTATGAATAAAGAAACTAAAAAAATGTGAAATAGTTTATACCTATTTACTTGTTAATCTCGATGATGTAAATATTATATAGTCTGAATTAAAGTAAAGATATTTTTTAAATCAAAATTGAATTTGCAACTTTAATGCACTCAATGTTAGCAGTTAATGCAGCAAGCACTTAGCGCAATAATCACAAGAATAAAGATAATAAATTATTACTAATAATTATAATATTAAACAAAAATCATTAGTCTACTAACCCTTACTTTTATCTGTTTGCGAAATAAATAATATTATTTTTTCATTAAAATTATTTCGTAATTGAATTTCAGTTCTCCATTATATTAGTTTATTGTGTACACTGCACAAAACTATTGATTTAAGTTTTTTTCAGTTACTAATACAATATTTAAATATTAAAAATCATGTTATGTTGTATTTTTAGACATAACTGGAACATTGCACAAAAATGTTGAAAAACAATGCTACCCTCTAATACTATAATTTATTTGTTTATTTAAAAAAAATATGATTTATAATTCGCAATCTAAAAATAAAACTCGTTTACCACTGCCATAATTTAAACAAACGTGATATTTCCTATAATGTCTTCTTTTTTAGATTTTGCTTATAAAATACTAAAAGATACAGTGTTTGATTTTTATCTTGATAAATATATAATGACACATTCAAAAGATAGTCGTACGAAGAAAGTTTGGAAATTTATTTATATAATTAGGTAGCTTTAAGAAATAATCGTAAGTATATATAAATTAAATATATCCATTATACTTCAACATAATTAAAAGACTATCAAACATATAGTAGAATAGTTAATATTGCAAATAAATGTACATACAATGTCTAATCGACATAATATTGAATGTTCAAATATTTATATTATATTAATATATTGTATTAACTATAACTTACAAATTATAAGACGATTTAATTCACAGTAAAGCACCATAGAATCTGATATTGCAACAAATTGAGCATTAAAATTAAGTATTTTAAATATTTCATCGAAAACCAGTAAAATATTTAAAATACTTAATTTGTTACAAGTGTGTCGTAATGTTTAAAACTTTGAGAATGCTCGGTATAGGTAATTAAATACAATTAAAACTTATTTTTGTATACTGCTGTAAAATAATATACATGATAATTTCATAAAAAAGTAATTATTTAACTAAGCTCACCTTATTAGAAGCTCAATTAATCGAAAGTAATTCAAAGTGTTTACCTGCAACAAAGAAATAGATATTAACATTTAAATAAAACGAATATAGTGTTCTACTGTTAAGGTTCTTTCATAATTAATATTATAAACATTACAATTAGTCTCAATTAATGTAATCAAAGTTAATAAAACTTTAATTTATATAAATCAATTTCTATTACTGAGAACATTCCATTTATTTTTGATATAAGTAAATAACAATAATCTTAATTTATTGATCCTATTAATATAATATATGGAATCAAAATATAAATCTTTTAAATAAAAGAAACAATTTAATGTAAGTTAAAACAATGTTTTTAAAAGTAATGATTTTTTTGTCCTGCGACAAATGTAATTTAAATTTAATACTTTAGAAGTGAAGGTAAAAATAAAAATATGATGTAGTATTTAAAAGTTTAGAAATCCCTAACTATACATATACATATACATATACATATACATATACATATACATATACATATACATATACATATACATATACATATACATATACATATACATATATCTTGCAAGTAAATTATTGGTAAAATCGCGTTTGTTTATTAAATATAAGATCTGTAGCATTTACAAAATCCTTGTGTACTAAACGAAGTCGTATTAAATATAATCAGTCTGAATTTATGTTTGTTTTCAATTGGCTTGAACACTGTTCTAAGTCGTACCCATGGAATTTTATTAAATCTTACTTGTTACTTCTTTCTTTTACAGTAGTCAAATATTATGTTTATTCTTATTTTTATTATATTTGCTATTTAAAGGTCATTCATATATTAAAACGAATTTTTTAAAGTTAGAAATAAGAATATCTGGACAAGACATTTACCAAACAATTGCAAGGCATTTTGGGATTCAATGTTACAGCGTCACACTAAAGGAATAACAAGAATGTCAAATTTGGAGAGCGTACTGAAATATGAAGAAGGAATTAGGTGAATACCATTTAGAATCTAGCTTCGTTTTAGCAAATGACCTAAAAAATCTTTAATACAATTGGCTGAGATAAATAAATTGCTACATCGTTCCAATAGAAAAAAAAGGTAAAAAGTGCTTCATGAAAAATAATCTTTGATTATCTTTTTACATACTCCAGAGACAACCTCAATGACCAGAGCCAGAGCTATGTAGAGCGTACTTATTTAATAGGATACATCTATATACAGCTAATACTAAAAATTGTGCTATAATTGTTGTTATAGCTTAATTATATTTTCTGGTACAACTTAAGCTTTTGCATGTTTTTGAATATTTGGTATAATGTATACGAAAACTTATGTATCTGTAATTTTCGTTGTATTAAATAAAAGTAATGTAGTTTTAAATAATACATCAATGTATGTAATAACTACTTATTTCTATACGACTCTGTTCATAAGTTGCAAGACTTGTGCAGATAATTCATAAAATAATAAATTCTTTCATAATTATTTTATTGTAATTCTATACTTTATCTTCTATACTTTATATAATTATTATATAGAATATCTGCTTTCATAAGAAGATTTTATGTTAGAAAATTTTACATATATTTAGTTAAGTTTGTAAAAAAATACTTTCAAATAATTTCACGGAATACTTGAATTATAGATTTTAACATTATAATACAATTTGCTAATTGTGATTACCTATTTCGTACTTTAACCTAAAAATAAACTTTCAGATCAATTGTAAATTGGGGACAATTCCCTTAACTTTGTAACCTATTTATAGTTCATTCCACCACACATGTATCTTGAGAGAAATGGATCAATCCAACTCCTCTTGTCATTGCAATATAATTATATTGCAAATGAAAGGTAATACATAATATATAAAATGATGTACATAAATATATCAAATGAATTACAATAAAATACATAAAAATAAACTATTAATGCAACAATAACAATAATATTTATCTCAACAGATACAGACAGGAAATATAAATATAAATATATTTATACAAAAACAATAATTAAACAAACAAAAAAAGTTTTAAGTAGAATTGAATGTCGTTAATATACCAAATTATTTAAGAGAGTACATGACACTTTAATATATTATTTAAATTAAATAAATACAATAAATGCAATTACCGCTACAAAAGAAAAATATGTGAACTGATAATTCTGTAACTCTGTTTAGTCGTGCAAACGCGCGTTCGTCCATTGAATATAATATAAATTCAGTAGAAACGGTTCACTGAATGTCTAAACGAGTGCGAGAAGTCGATAAACGTCAATTAAATGGAGTATATAAGCAGTTTATGGAAAACTTTTCCGGTTGATGGAAATTACAAAGCGAGAAGTACTCCCCCGTTTCGTGTTGCGTAACATTTGATAGGCAATCGGAAGTGACGGCTGTATTAGCACTTACACACCTTCACAGTCCATATTCTCTTTTCAATGGTAGGAATTTATCGAATATAATACGCATAATGTTTACTCATTTAACACAACAAAAAAAAATATACTTGAAGATTAAGGTATTAAGGTTTATCTTTTTAATAAATTAAAAATTATTAACAGAAAATAAAATTGAGACGTCATTTCTTAGTGATATTTTAGAGGAAAATCTGGTCAGAAACCCGCGGATCTTTCATTATAAAGTGCGACTCATCAGTATTAAAAAAATTGTTAATGTTCAAAAACAAATAGTTAATTTTAAGTTTTTCAAGTTCTTGCTGCATGTTACATGAATTATTAATGCGTAAACATAATAAATAATTTAATTTTGAGGCCCAAAAAAAAGTTTAAAAGTTTTAATAAATTCTACTCAAAAATTATCAAACATATTCGAAATCTATAAAACATAAAAGTCTATATTTAAAAATGTAGACAATCAATTGCTAATGGGAAATGATACAAGTATAGATAGATAATATATTAGATAAATGGTTTTGTTACATATTTAGAATCGAATAAAATACGAAATTTTCTTTTGCACTTAGAAATATTTTCAGATTACCGAATTTGAATTTATTTAAATAATATATCCATGCAAATGCAAAAAAGTGCTTGTAAGCTATGGAAAGGATTGGTCCAGAATATACTGATTTATAATGGTCGCTCTAAATTCAAATCTATACACTGGGGCCAGGATTATTTAAAAGCAGGACCCACAATCTGGGACACGGTTAATATATTTCCAATCTCCTCTGGTATTCCAACTTCATATACATATAATATGCAATATGCAATATTTATTAGCAGTCAAATGTATTGATTGGCGTTGCATAGAATGCATTGTCAAGTGTTTAGAAGACTATACCAATTTTATTATTTGCAGTTGGCAAAGGAGTCTCCGCGCGTAAAGAACAGAAATCCTTTCACGTCTTATTAGTACTAGAGTTGTGCACTACTGGAAGAGGAATAAACCGTATTAAGTATTTATTTTCGTTTGCCGGTCTTCTTTTGCTATTTGTCCGTTTCTAAAGACACGAATCTAAGAGGGGGATTCTTTCAGTGTAGTTTTAACTTTATTATAGCTTTGTGTTCAGCTCCGTAAAGCTCGGCGTTTCCGCGTTTTCCTTCAAATTGATTTCGAATCAATTTCGAACTACTCAAATATAAAATGAAAATATTAAACAAATAACAACACACTACAAATAAACACGATTTATATGTTTTCACAGTACCACTCGAATTGTTAGATTATTTTTAACAATCGGATGCATATTTATTTCAATGTTGTTTCAGATTTTAATTAAAATTGTAATTTGAGCAAAAATGCATTTTTATGTTACTATTTGTTATATATCAGAATTCTGCAAATCCAAACAATATTTTGATTATTGATATATTGAATGCTTGTTTACTATAACGGAACTACAATATTCCGGAGCACAGAATGCGAGAAGTGTGATAGAATCAACATTCTTTCGTCCTCGAAAATATAATTTAAAAAGACCAACTGAAAAATATATGATTCGTTTTTAGAGATTTAGCAAATTTAAAACCAAAGGAATTTTAAATTAATATTATTCTAATGTTCACAAAACTAAATGTTGAGCCCGATTTTTTCGAGAGGTACCAACATTGAAAGTTTTGCCACTTGTTTTTAGTCAACTCTAGAACTAAATTTTATATAATAAGCCAACAAAACTTTTATTTGGTCTGTGTCTGCTTGCCACGACATTTATAATCTAGTTTACTATTAATTTACAAAACAAAACTTGATATAACATTTTTAACAAATTTATAATAAAAATAGTATATAAATTAATGTGCAATAATTGTAATACATTATATAAAAATTATCATATAAATCGAGTCTTACATATTTTCTATCTCCGGCTTTAAATATTTCATATTTTTGTCTAGCGCATAAAATTGTCTTAAAACGTAAATATTTACAAATTCAATATGAAATAATTTCGTTAAATGAAACTTCATTTTCAGATGTAATAATACTATCATTATATAGAACTGGGGATCGTTGGAAAAGAAAGTTAAATCCAAATTTTCATACAATGTAAAGTTTTAATACATAAACAAACATTGAATATAGAAATGTAAAATTTATTTTTGTTTTTAAAGTTAATTAAATAAACAACAAATATTAATAGTAATGCTCGATAGTTGTAAGTTTATTTTACTATAAACAATTGTAATGCATCACTGAATTGTTGAAAATATTTATATTATCTTTGCAAGTAACTGAAACAAAATGAAACAAGGCGAAGGACGAATTAAACTTAGTCGGTCAAGGCTTCCTAGTTTGGAACCTCGATTCGTACGAATTTAACGAACCGTAAAACAAAATATTTTTTACGTTCCTTCGTGATGTATTGCCGGGGTCGCAAACTGCTCTCCTTTTGAATTCACGATTCCCACAGTTTATTCCTGCCCTGCAAATATCCCAACCTCGACCCTAAACAAAACCACTATTTTATTTATGCCGTCTCGTCCATTCATCACCTCAACAATTTACGAGGATTAACGCTTCTAAAAACAAAACAAAAATACTTAGATTTTGTTTTTGTTTTATAGAAATGAAATTACTATAGAAAAGTGGTGATTTAAAATATGCTCATGAATTGTAAATGGGTTGAAAGTGTAACAAAGCGGAAATAATTCATTGCAAATTATGGATTTCACGTTTAGACTCCGAGAACTGTGCACTGCATACATATATAACTTATAATGTTCGATCAAGAGAGACAGAGATGTCTGTAGTTTGTACAATGACATTCGGGTGGCGAACATGGGTTTGATGGGCAAATGAAATGTCATCCTTCCAATTCGTCATCCTCGTAAATATACCCGGTAGTAAAATATATATGTGCTCCGCCAGCAATATCTGAAAATGCAGGCTAAAATAAGCCTGGCAAATAAATATCCTACCCCGAAACTATTCGTATATAGTGGCAGATTAAGGATAGTTGGGACTTCTAAGCAAATAATATTTGGGGATCATAAAAAAATACTACAGAGAATGTCACAATCAGTGACTAATTTTGTCCAATTTTTTATTCAAATTAATTTGCATGTTTACATTTAGATAATAAATTAAACGAGCGCTGCCGTTAAGGAGTTGAAACCAGAGGCAAGCAACAGCCAAACCCGATTCCATTTCCGCCCGGATATTGCATTCAGAATAAAAAGGAAATTCGTAATATCGACGGTGGAAATATCGAAAACACCCTCAGCCGAGTTTATTGAATTTTTACGAATATCCGCTTATTAGCCATTCCCTTTTCCTTCTCGCATTAATGCAGAATCAGCGGAATCTATAAGACAAAATAAAGAGGGTGCAATACTTCCCTCGAAAACGTTAATGGAAGGATTTAAAAACCATTAGCTTCATTGAAAAATAAATATTTGCTTTTACTAATCCATTATTTTCATATATATTTTTTCATAAATTTTATCGAATTTGTTATATAAACTACTTACATTTTTAAATGGGAATAATGTCTATAATGTATAAATAAATTAAATGAGCCATCATTTTTTAAAGTGGAATGAGTACACTTTCAGAGAAAAAAAAAAGAGTTTTATATTTATAATTATACATTCAAGAGAGCAAGATTTCTTGATAAAATACTAATCAAAATAATTTTAGCTAAAAACTTTATAGCCAAAATACTTTTTTAAAGTGTAATATGTCCATTTCTAATGATCATAACCACAATTTTCTATTATCGGGTGATTAATTTCTTTCAAAGTAGATTTTGAGATTATGAATATAGCATTAAAGGAAAAGGGTCAATTATCTGCCAGTCAAGTCTATTATAATATAATTAAGAGTTTCCAAAAGTATAGCTTCATTTACATATATGAAATGAAACGAAAATATTGTGTTTCAATCGAATCTCTAGAAGAGGCAATATCAAACACTGACTGAAGGTTCTGAAAAATGTAGGATTCATCCCATTTAATGAATCATACATTTTTACAGAAGTGCTATCGAAAATGCTTCATTTAGAGTATTTTATTTGGGAAACATATTTCCTAAACATCTCAGCAAAATTACTATGTTGACTATATAAAATGTAAAGACTTATAATAAGAGCAAAATATCTAACATGAATTCACTATGCTAACTGAACAAGAGAAATAAGTTAACAAGATATTGACGAAGTAATCATATTTTAGACTTTTTTATATAAATCTTATTTCTTTTACTATTATTTTTTACATTAAAAAATCAATTTCAAGAATGAACTAAGTATACAGATATGGACTTAATATTATTTGTTATTTTATTTCTTACATTATATTTTTATTAAATGTGAAATAAATCCATTTGAACTAAAAAATCATTTATTTTCTTTAACAATTTTAATGATTATAAATTTATAATAAAATGTAACAGGTTTATAGTATTAAAAACATCACAAGATAATACAGCTTTTCACTATTACGGCCCTCTTCAATTAAGGCACGTTTTCGATTTACGGCCTAAAATGTTTCGCTATAACGGCAGTAAAAACACATTTTTATGTCGATATATGTTGCTAATCTTGCACAAGCGCAATAATTAATAGGCCGTAAAGCTAGGTATGGGTGTACTTAATAAATAATATAATTAAGAACATTCTCACTTACGCCACAAGGGAACAGTAATATAAGACGCTTAATATTTTCTTAAATAAATTCATCTCTATGTAAATATTTTAATAAATTCTAATTATAAAATTCATTAAATTTCAACTAATTTACCTAAGCATACTAATTACAGAATTATATTTTTTTCTATAAACATTAATTAATCCAGTGGAAAATATTAACAAAAAAAAATACAATTTTAAATATATATGTAATTTTATGATATAAAATAAAACATATTTTATAATATAATGAAAAACTGAGACTAAACAGTAGTATTTTTTCAAAATAACTGACATTTCTGAGTGAAAACATAGAGAAAAGAATATACATGAGATTCACTCACTAATAAATTCACTATATTTTTCGTAATTATTTTGCGTGATTTTCTAAATAACAAGAAACATTTTAAATTATTTATTAAAAGAAGTTGCCTTAAGCGAACCTGTGAATAGTTTTCTAAATAAAACTAATCAAAACTGTTACCAAATTGTTATAAATACAGTTTCAACAATTCAATCCGTAAAAAATAAGTTACCACTGAATAAAGAGCAGTGGTACTGTATTTATACAAGGAAATTTTGATTAAAAATTCATTCAATGTTGTTTAACTAAAATTTGGTTGCAGTCTCGTCCATTATTTTTTATAATAATATTTAATGCTATAACAAAAAATCGACGATTCATATATTAAAAAAGAACAGGATTAATAAAACATAGTATAGCACTTTCATATATACGTGCCAAGGAATATCTAAATATACATAATTAAAACAAAAATTTCATAGGATAATAATCATCATTAATGTATAAGCTCTTCCCTCGGTTTAGTCCTCCCTTACGACTTGGCACTTGACTTAAACATTAACAGTTATGACCTTATGTTTATTGTTATGTTTACTATTATTGTTACTATGATTGCTGATTGTCTGAAATTATAATGTAATCTAATAAATCAAAGATTTAAAACTTGAAACTAGGAAAAGGAAATTATAATTCAAATTTGCTGATTAAATACTTTTTGAATGCTTATATTTGACTGAAAAATATTATATAATTGAATTTTGTATACAAATTATTTCTTCAATTGCATATAAACAATTAAGGTTGCACCTCTGCAGGGAGTCATCTCTTTTACTCCAGCAGCGAGGACGGAAAGCTCACCGCAATAACTGGCCTCTACACTCGTTGCAGGACGTCCGGCCACTGAACTTAATGCCGGCTCGTTGTAGTATTATCCTCACTCGTCTGCTCTCAACTCTGCACTGAGTGACATGTCAAGAGATTCATATCAAAGCCTTCCCCTCTGGACAAATGATGCGATTTTGCATTAACTATGAATATATGCATTGTTATTCTACTTCTATGCGTACCTCGCAACTTTCAGGCGAATATTAATTAATCTCTGCTCCAATATTTCCATAGGCATTCTATTTTCATTGTAGATGTAATCCCCTGGAGGATATTAGCCGCTGGAGTTATAGTGTTATGAAACTATTTCCATCTTTTCTTATTAAAATTGTATTGTTATAAATATAAAACAACAAACTACAATAAAATAATAATAAACGAAATTTTATGTATTTCTATATACAAAACAAGAATTGACCACTTATATAATTTATGAAAACTTAAAAATGTGAATAAACATCAAAAATCAAATTAGATTAATAATATTTTTAAATAATTAATTGTAAGTAGAATTAATTATTGAAAAGTTTTACAATATCTAGAAAAAATATCTAGATCTCGATTAATGTTACTTCTGTTTTTATTTACAATCTATTTTATAACAAAACATTCAGTAAATGGTTGACAAATTAATATTGGATAGCGCCCAGTGGCGGTTTTTCATTTGAAGATCCAGTAAATTATATCGCTTCAGTCGGTTAGTTGTTAACCTATTATCAAGAATATTGATAGCTAAGTCATTTGGATGTTTTTCTAGCAATTTTGGTATCTGCTGCTATATTTCATAATGGCTCCCTTCACTGTTTCTGATTAAAGATCCTCGTCAATTCTCTTATTTGTATTGTACCATGGAGCTCCTATGATTCTTCTTAGACTTTTCGACTCTAATCTTTGTATAATAGCAATATTAGATTTGCTAGCACTTCCCCACAACTGTATTCCATCGGTCCAGATGGAAGGTTTAAAATATCACCTTATAAATCAACTAGCTTGTTTTCTTTTGAAATTTGTGAGCCTTCTGGCAGTAGCCAGTACAGCTTCCTGAACTTAATTTCAAGTTGTTCTCTTTTTGCTTGGATGTGATTTTTCCAGGTCAATCTTCTATCCAGATGCATACCCAGATATTTAACTTTATTAGCTGTCGGTATATTTTTTCCATTGATAGTCAGTTTGATTCATTGAATTTCATTCTCCAATTTTGTAGTCATTTTTGTGGTCAGAGTTTCTTGCAGATGATGTGATGCACATGCTGCTTCTGCATCCGATGATAATATTTCAGTATTATCAGCAAATCTTGCGACTATTGTTTTATCAGTAATTAACCTTTTTGAAACAACTACTCATAATAGGAATAAATGAATTATCGATTGTAAATAATATAGAAGACAAGAATCCTAAAGAAACATTGAGTTTCTATTGCATTGAATCATTTTACCCAATTTCTAATAAAACTATTAGAAGATGAAGCTGAACCAATACCCGACTAGTATTTTTGTTATGTCAAAAACAATTATAGTTTTCTACCAGCAAGTAGGTAAATGTTAACTGAAAAGTATAAGAATATAAAATTAGTTCCATTCAGGGCACAAAAACCTATGGTCTATAGCCCTTTGCAACAGTGGTATTATTTTTTGTAATTCTTCATTTTGGTAGGAATTCAATTTATCTTACTATAATATTATCTCTGATTTCATATTGTAAATATAAAGAACAATTTAAATATATGTAAACTGTTATATTTTGCAGCTGGTATATACTTAATAACTTACGCAATTAATCAATAATTCCAGCTTTAAATATATTTGTAATAAAACTATAAAAAATTGATAAACCCTAAAAGGAAGCAGAGGACACCGAATACACGTTCTAAGAAATAAGCTGCTTAGTTAGCAAAGTTTGCATATAAATTTTGCAGGATACAAAACGTGCAACGTGCTTTGAACGGTCGTGTTACGATATATTTTTGGAGATTGTTTCCGCCCCGAATATTTCCCAATTGATAATTAGGGTGTTCTCGTATTTTCTGTTGGAAGCACAAGCAGGGTATTGAATGTCGCATCGGCTAACATTGCAGACAGGAAAGTAACAATTTAGATGATATATAGCGCTCACAATCTTAACAGGTAATCCTACACCTCCTGGGATCAATATTTTCATGCGGCCTGCCTCGTACTTAATAAGAAGAACAGGAATTCTGTACGGATAAAAAGATTTCGAAGAGAGGAAATCTAAATGCATAACTTTACGTTAAGTAATTTGTAAGCTGATGCACCGAAAACTGTTAAAATCCAAGGCTTTCTAAGAAATTGGAATACATAATCGATTTCATATTCCAAGACGTGTGGCGTCTTTTATATAAGATTCTTTATATCTATATATACGTACATATATGACGACGCATCCTACGCCATTTAGACACAAAATCGATTTTCTGCAATATATATTTAGGCAAGATTGTAATTCTACTCTACATTTTTAAATGTATTAATAGATAGATAATTACTGATGTAATTTATCAGAAAATTGATTATAACGTGCACGTTCTGAGGAAAGATAACTTCCGTTCTTGTTGGCAATTCGTAAACAGGACCTCAAATCGCCTACGGAGAAGGCTCCTTCTGAAAGGGAAGCAACTTCGGAGTACGGCATTCGGTATTTAACCGACGACTTCGCATCAAAGTTACACATTGCATTAGTTTTACGAAGTCTCAGTCGATGAGATTCTTGATTACACGAACCGAGTCCCACATGAAAACATCTAAGGAATAGAAGTTTGTGCAATATAGAACGATTTGTACAATTATATAACATACAAATAGTAAATATCAAAGTCAGTTTTTTTTCCTTCACTTCGTATTTATTTTCAACGCATGAATAATGTGTATCTACAGTATTTCTCTCCTTTTTTTATATAAATCTTGCTTTTTTAAGGCAGGTAATGGGGCGTGGCAAATGTTCCAACTCAAAACGGAACTGACTATAAAAAAAAGTATATGTACATACTATTTACAATCATCCAAAAAAAAATATATATAGTAATAGTCTTTCGGTCTATTAAAAATATTAATATTTCAAATTTACTACCAAATATTTGTTAATTACTATATAGTTAATTTTATATAGTAAAAGAAACAAAACAATAAAAAATATATAATAAAAATAATAACAGAAAGGCTTATAAATGATGTTGAAAATTTAACAAAGGAGAGTTCTATTAATTGTGAATATACAGAAGCAACAAAAACTCTAAAAACGAGTATATTTTCAGTTTCCCAACTAAAAATTTTTGAATTAAGAATTTTATTTGAATCTTGATGTTTGAAAAGTTTTCAGTTGAAAAAATTGATATGAGCAAAATGAATTTTAGAGCTAAGAAAAGATGATTGAAAAGTAGTCAATAAGTAGCATACAAATAATTTTGTATATTTTACTATTAATTTTAACCCTAGACATCTCGTACTGACCTTTATCTTACATATATATTTTTGTAGTGATTTAGATAAAATCTATTCAAAAATTATTATTATATATTTCATAATTTTGAGTAACATATAATTAAATGTAAACTATAAAATATGGAATTTTCGTAAATATTATAATTACAATTTATACATATTCCTTTGAACTAACTACCAATGAAATCTGCTTTGTATAGCAGACACCTTCTTTGTTTATGAAATCAACAATATTTGCTTCCGGATATATTACATTTCCGTAAAAGTAGTGTTTTTACGGAAACAGGGTACATACTAATATAAATCCCTTCTAGCTACATATATGCTTGAAAAGTTTGTAAACACTATATGCTTATACATGATAAAGAAACTAAAATTGAAACATATTTTCCATAATCATAATACATTAGACTTACAAAATAATTATGAAGAAATAGTATATATGCTCATGTCATACGTACAGTTGCAATTATGTTACATTTCTAAGTGATATTTTCGTAATGTTTTATTCAAATTGTACGATTATAATTATGCTCTCGGTATTTGAACAGTTGAGATTGATGTATGCATGTACCTTTAGACCAGATCAAAGGTCACAACCTCTTTGGAATGTAAAGCTATTAAAAGTGCAGCATGCATAACAATGTCACGGGTTGCAAACCACTGTTGTGTTGAATAATTTAAAAAATAGGAAATTGTAAAAACAATCATGTGTTGTGGAATTTGAAGAATAAAAGAAGTGTTTCTTGAAGTTTATCTTTTAGATTTTGTTTTGCAATAATTTGTAAGTTAATAAACAATAATTAACAAACAATGTATAGCATTAATATTAGCCGCAAACTTTATATTTTTGTACACCGATCAAATTAAGAAACTACAGTGAATCCAATAAATTACATATGATGTTATATTATTTGCACTAATTAATATTTTTATAAATATGCTACAATTGTTCGAATGCCTTGATATGACTTTCCTTTTGTTCTTGTTTGAGAGTACAAAAAATCAGAAGTTAAATATATTTTCATTAGTTTTCCATAAAAAGTTATAACAAAATATTACTTATTACTATATATAATGAATGACAACAGTAAGTCGATAGTATTCTTTTAAATTCTTGAAAATAGATCTATTTTTATATATAAAACAATCTAAGTATATGGTTGAATCAAAACATATAATAACAAACATATTAAAATACATACACTACTATACGTGTGCTTCTTTCCTTTTTCAATTCCACGATCACTGAACATTATATACTTCAGTGAATCCACTCAGACCTTCTTCTATCACAAAAAAAACGTCTTCTCCTTACAAAATCATCTAGCCAAACTCGCTTAAATCGTTCATCACGTATTTTAATCTTATTGAGCAAATACAGACGATTGGCAAACAAAATCTCAATGTTACCTTGATTATATCCATGGAAAATAATTTCTCATTTTACATGTTTCCACTGTAAGAAAGAATATTACAAATAATTCATTAGTATTAGGATATTTGTACAAAATGTATACCAGAACGGAAGTTAAGGAAATTTTAAGTATGAATTTTACAAATAATTCATTGCTATTAGGATTGATTGCACAAAATGTATGCCAGAGCTGAAGTTAAGGAAATTTGGGGAATTTAAAAAGAGATTTGAGCTTTTATAAGTATAGTTGCTAGTTCGCGTTGGAAGATACAGTAGTATACCGCTAAAAACACGACTGGAGAAATATTGTTGATAATAATTAATGGATTATCTTTGCTACAGAAATTACAGAACATAGAAGAAAGAAAAATATTGTTGATTTTTTAGAACAGAAGCAAATGTTAAAATTAACTAAATTATCAACATTTTAACATAGTGAATTAAAGAAGATAATTAAGAATAACATAATTTTAAAATATTTTTATTTATTTGTAACCATATCATAACGAAACAAATAGTTCTCTTTAGTAACAATTCAAAGAGTATTTTAATTTATTCAATAAATTTATTGCAATAACGCAGAAAAGAAAAAGAAAACACATTTTTTCCAAAACGCTAAAGATTATAGGTTTCTCTATAATTAATATTATGTTATTCTTGGTATTGCCAAGAATTATACACGAATTATGAAAAAACGAAAGCAAATATCGTGTCTAAAATTACAAAGAAAAATGTGAATCTTATTGAAGTCGAAACATTTAAATTTTACACTAAAATTGATCTGCTTATATGTGATTTAAATAGATATACTTTTTGATATAAAATTGGAATGCAAATTAAATGCAACTGTCTATTATTGAAAAACAATATAGTAACCTTATATTTTAGTAACTTTTACTCTAAACAAACAATTTGAAGATTTTTCAAATAATTATGCGACAAAGCATTCTCGTTACAATTAAAATTATTTGAACTGAAGAAGAATATGAAAACTAAAATATTTTTCTGCTTGTATCGATTCACGTTAATAATTTATTATTATAAATAAGAAGTAGATAAAACATATATTTATTTAAGAACAATGTTATCTATTATTATTTCTGATATTAAAAGCATTACTAAAAAATATGAACACCTAAAAATGTGCATATTTTATTAATTATATTAAAGGTGATTATTAATTATGTTACAATAACATAATTCATATATAGTTATCACATTTTAATCAAAGCTATAATTTATTTAATAACAATTATGTTACTAGATTGCTCATAACAAAATCAACTTGAGCCGTAGCTATATGTGTGCATTTGATTAAAAAAAATAGTAGGAACCAATTGAAAACATTTCCATTCATGGTGGTCGAAGCAGACAAGAAGAAGTTGTAGATAGTTCAATTATTGAATTACAAGTGTGATGTTATATCACATTAGAAAACGTGTTACCATAGATATCACATGCTTCTAATAATTAAAGTTTATCACAAGAACATAAAATAAATGAATAACAAACAACGAAAGTAAAAGCTACTCTACTACTAAGTGCAAATATGTGGAATCTATTTATCAACTTAACTCGCAAATAATTTATGCAGGACCAGCTTTTTGGTATAATCCGTCCACGCAACACTCACTCACTTATAACCCCATTTAGTTAATGCCTTCTTTTTCATTGTTCATTAATCATTTAAGTTGTTGCCCCGTAGGAGTACTTCTTTTGTTTCACCCAGCTAAACGCATTTCATATCTTATTTGCCTTGGCTTCTCGCGTTGAACGATGCTCTTTCACTGTTTCACTTTCAACATCCTTGATACACTACACAGCATACACGTAGATAGACATTCACACACACGAAAGTACACATACGTGCACATCGGTCTATCCTGAAAAGGTTGCTTCTTGCACGCTTCAAGGGACACACGCAAATGCTCTTCGCATGTTCGCAATTTTTATTTCCGCCTTTGCACTCGCTTTGTGAAACTCTACATAAATCTACAAAAAAAAAACACATTCCAACAAACGGAAACCCAAGCGTACACTTCTTATTCATGATAAATTGAAAAAATCATCTTAAACGACTACTGCAAAAGCAATAACTAACAATAAATTCTTCGAGCTCAATATTAACATACATTTTTCACAAATAAATTGTAGAATATAATCATCAAAGCATTTATTGTGGTGGCATCTAAAAATAATTGAAATGTAACACAACATTATACGGCAGTTTCACCAAATTTGAGGCAACTGATTAAAGCGAAAATAAATGTTATTTTATTGTTACGTTACAAATTTGTCACTAGCTGTCGTTAAATTAAAACCTTATGACAGTTGGCTGCTGTAAGTAACCTTTAAATGAGTTTTTGTTACTTTATAATTATATTTATAATAGAAATAAAATTGAAAGAAGCTTCCAGACCATATGCCTTATTTATGAATACTCGAAAGTGCTATAGATGATCATATCAAAAGTGGTCATAGGGAAATGAAGGATAAACTAAACCAGAGATTGAGGGAGTCCACCCGCTTAAAATATTGAAAGAATTGTCACAAAACAGCTGTTATACATGGTCATTTAAAAATGCTCGAAGTCAATAAAAACATAAAATAATATTGTTTTCAGCATAACCACAAGGAACAGGGAGTACGCAAATGACGTTGCAGACAATCACTTGTTAGTCAAAGAAATATTCACTTCTTGACTGAGAAAGAAGATGAAATAAAACAAACCGCAATCTTTCCGTCCAATTTTACCTAATATTTTAGAATCTAAAACTTGTATACAAAAGAGAAAGGGATTTTCTTTTAAATATCTTTAATACATTGGGTGAAGTATAAAGTTCTGAGAGTTTTCTCTTTATTCGACAATAAAATTAACAAAGGGGGCAACTCTTAGCCGAGTGGTTAAGAGTCCCTGCATCAGAAAAAAAAACTGGTACGAAAGGTGATTGTTCAAATACTACCGCTGACCGATTTTTCCAGAATTTATCGGTCAGCAATAAAAGTAGTGAGGCTGATTAGGACCGAAAAGGTGCCAGAAATCGCAACTCATTTGTTCTAAATATCTATGATGATGATGGCATCATCTGGTGCCACTTCCGAAAGGAAATGGGAAGCAAGGAAAAAATGTTTGGAAAAGGATAAGAGAAAAACAATAGTAATCAATAAGAGAGGATAAACTGACAAATAAGAAAACTTTGAGCTTTGAAACAATATAGAAAACTATAAAAGAAAATCCGTAACTCCTTTAAATACTTGTATTTTACTTTATATCATTTATTTCAACAACTACAAAAAAATAAAATATAATAGTAATCAAAAATTACAAAGGAAATATGAAGCTATTGCTGTAAAGAGGGCTATAGACCATAGGTATTTCTGCCCATTTACTTTATTTTGTACAAATATTCTCATTCCACCTTGATATGATTAAATAAGAACTTTACAGAGTTTATTTTCAGGTTGATTACAGTTTATGACATTTTCCCCTTATCCCCGACTATTGCGCACTGCGTGAATATAAATGGTTTCGATGGTTTCCAATTAAAACTTGCTCTGAATATTCCTGCAAGCAAGTTCTTAATTGGATTTTATTTGATTAGAAGATAATCCTCTCTTGCCTCCTCCAAACCTACCCAAATTCGAATGTTTAGTTATGAAGCGTTTGTGCGTGTTCAATATTTGCCTAAAATTGATTCGTCTTTGATCTTTCAGAAATATTTACTTATAACTTGAATATATTATTTATTTATGTATAATTCAAATATAAAATAAACCATCTCATCTATTCTAGAAAGTTTGTAACCTTTTGATATGAAAGAAGTGACAAAGTTTATTTTTATATGATAATAATAATATGTATTGCAACAGATATATGAAAAAATACTAACTTGATGTTACTACGCCTCACTTAAAAATAGTTAATCATTTGGTGCCTCCCCTCCCTACTTCCTACAAATAAAACTTTAGCAGTCACTTGAAAAACTGCTCACTGTAACTAATTTTCGCGGCTCCCTTTACACTAGGGAGGCGCGCCCCCCAGTTTGAAAAACGCTGATCTAACCAATGAGTAATTTTGACGTAATTACAGATGTGGACGATCCTCTTCAATTGCACCTAACATATTCTGAAGTTACGTTGTTTAAAACTTGTGATGATTTTGGTCATTATTATTTATATTTTTTTCATAATTTTGGTAAACTTATTAAATTAATGATTGTTAAACTAAAATTGAAAGAAGGAATATTTGAATCCGCACAACATTCGGAGAAATTTTTATATTTTTTTATTAATTGCTATATAAAATCGTAAAAAAAATGTAAATGTATAATAATAAGAAAAAGCAAAATTAATACTAATGCGACATTCAAAATAAGTACACAATTTCGAATCTAAAATTACAAAATATACAATTGTAAATTAATAAATTATTAGGTTTAATTAAAATTATGGTAATATACAAAATATGTACAAACAGTGTTATTAAATTGCACATTCAATAGTTCGGTGATATATTGAAAAGGGATTTGAATAAGGAGAAGACAATCTTCTTCGCCATTGGTTTAACACATCTTATTATAGATGGAAGTACGCTAACATACTGAGTACTCTGGTCTTTGAGTCTGACGCTTGTAGTCGAGACTTCCTTCTTCTCGTTAGGTTTCTCCTTGATCGATATTGACTGAATACTTATATTCTTCTTGCGCGGCGTCGATGAGTATTCCAAGCCCTCAGAAAACGCTTCCATCGAATCGCAATCATCTACCAGATCATCCAAAAAGTCTTGATACAATTGCTCATAGCAGTTGCTATCATCAAGGATATGACGTGATGGGCCCCCCAAAGACGATTCCATCAGATTGGCTGCTTCTTGCTTAGCTAAAGCTTCATGGTGCAGTCTCTCCATGTAGCTGCTGTCGTTCAGTTCATCTCCACTAAAAGAGTTCGTCAATTGAGTTCTCAACTTCTTCGCAGCAGCGCCCATCTCTTTGTGGATGAGCTCCATCCTTGCCATGGCCGCCTTCGCCCATTCGAGATCTTCTTCTGCAGCATATTCAGTTTTATTATCATCTGAGGTGGGTTTGATTCCGTGCGCATCATTGTACTCGGCCGACTTCTCGGAAACGATCTTCACTTTCGAAACGTCCAATTCTTCGCCATTCTCCTCTAAATTCAACTTAGACCTGCACTTAGGAGATCTACTTAGGAGATCCACATCCATCTGATTATTGAACTTTGCGTTCAATTCGAAAATATTTTTTGTAACTGACCTTACATTGTCGACGTTGTTGTTCATTTCCTCACTAATATTATCCATATTTTCAAAGATTGATGAAAACTTGTTCTTTATGAGGAGGAGACTTGCTTTCTCTGCACTTTGCGAATGCAGAATGATGGTTAAGTAACAAACCAACTGTTTGCTAAGCTGTACCTTACCCTTTACTCTACCCCC
>JAFMTC010000999.1:131346-155990 GCA_018845635.1 Nicrophorus orbicollis
GCGCAAATGTCCTGACCAATGTTAAAAATTTTCATGAAATTGGGAGAAAAGAAGCGTTTTCTTTACGATTTCATGCAAGTTTATATTTCTTCTTTCAAATCTATCTATTTATGAATACAAAATACATTTTACGTTTAATATATTTTTAAAAGTTTGATTTTTCTTAAACGGCGTCGTACGTGGAGAAAATTAAAAAAGTTTGAAAAATATTCAAGCATCACAAGTTGCATATAAACAATTTCAGCTTTCAGAGCCATCTAACCTAAGCAGTTACAACAAAACTAACATATAGTAACATGAAAATAATATGAGAAAAAGTCTCAGAATGTTGGATTCATTAAGAAATAGTTTGAAAGCGATGGATGAATCTGAGAAGATTTTAAATGGATTATTACTTTACATTTCATCTCTAACAATAGTATGCAACTATATGTTCACTGAACATATCAAGCTTGGACAGTGAATAAACATAAAAGTAAAATATGTGTTTAATGGAAACACTTATCATCATTAGTCATAACCAAAAGTTGTGTACATCTTAGTCTTGTGGTCAAAGTATTTATGGTAAATTCAAACATGTGATTGACAACGTTGAAGGATTCTGAATATAAAAGCATAGAAGTAGTGATGGTTTTCAATGACCCTATAGATCTTGATGTTGAGATCATCGTAGATGTACTTAAACTGAAATATAAGTTCAATTAACAGCATTTCTTTTTCAGTCGTTGCAACAACGAATGTGCAGAAAATACTGGTTCGTGTCTCTTAACACACTCTGTCATCAAGAGTGCAATGCTCTCGATGTCTTTTGCAATCGCATAAAACAATGTATTTGTGACCTCTTACTGCTGCATTCAAGCACACTCATTATGCAATAATTATGTAGCTTGTACGTTACGTTCCAGTTTCAGTCGATGCATTTGCAATTACATTCTTTATACTAAATATACTGATACTTTATCATTCATATTATGTAAATAAACGGTAAAAATGCAAGTCATATATGAAACCACTAAAAATAATGGGAATACATAGAAAAGAAAATATAATTATTGCTATTGCTGCAATGGGCATAGGTCTTTCTTCCCATGTTTAACATAATATATATTATATTCACTAATTTTCAGAACATTTAAACACCAGATTAGAATGGAAAGTATATGCTCCTAAAATCATTTCTTTGTATGTTTTCAGATAAAATTTTATTTATTTATCATTATTCCAAACCCTATCAAGACATTTCTGCAGGTCATCATCGCTATTGAGAATTTCTATTTGTTCTTCAGTGATATGATGCAAAATAATCATCTTAACTCAGTAAATCTTACGATATATTTTAACCAAATAATAAGTGAATCCTAACTTTCTTTAAACGGTACATCATAAATGATATTAAGAGTGTCAATAATATATTTCTTAAAAATATGTTATGATAGGTTATATAATCTCCAGGATATATTCGAAAATTTAATCTCTCTTGATTGTTAACTTTTCAAACAAATTAATACATTTTAATGCCTAACCATTTTAATACCTGCTTAAACCAGTATTCCTACCTTCATATATTTGGATTTTATTTTTTGAAAATGCCTTGCAAAGTCTGAGTGAGGTGATTTTAAGAAAGTGGGGTTGCATTTATTGAAGCTACCTGAAAATTATGGCAGTTATGAAGGTATAAATAGCAAATAAGGAGAAAATCTGCAAGTTCTTTTTGTGAAAACAAATTTAGATATATATATATATTAGTTTTGCCACCTTTTAGGTCCTAATATACGTTAGTGCTTACCAGTAAATGTCGGAAAAACTCGGTCATTTGTATATATTGTATAGTCAGTTATACATATAATAATATACAAAATAATTATTCTACTCGTAAATATCATTTGGACAAAAAGTTGGCCGATAGTTTCAGCGATCGTTGCGAAGTTGTACACAAAATAATTGTAGACGATGAAAGGTTCTATTCAGCTCCGACGAATGACATTTATTAAACATATGTAATAATTAAATTGGAAGGATTTAAATGAATTTTTGGTTTCGAAAAATTAAAGTCAAATTTTACATTTCCTTTGTGTCCTCAAACAAGTACTAAATTATGACTAGTACAGGATTACAGTAAAATAAACAAATAGATATGCAGTAAAGATATTATTCAGTAATTGCTAGTTATCTAAATTTAAAAAAAAAACTATAAAAACAATGTAAAAGTGTTTCTTAATGAACCTTACATTTTTTGATATATATGTACAAATTTATTATAAAATAATTTTAGAAAATTTATGTACTTTAAACACATGACTATTTATAGCGATATTCCGGCGATTAGTAAAATGTTTTCTTATTGTAAACATTTTTTTTTATCAAAACTTCCTTAAACTATTATTTCTACTAACAATAATACTATTATTACAGTAAAACAAAATGACGGAATAGGCAAATAAAATAGAAATAATATTGATTACCATCAACAGGATACTTAGAAGATGCTTTGTTTCTCCTTAATATATTAACTTCAATATCTGTTTTTTTTTGATACGTCAATTTACGGATATTCAACTTTTGAAAATGCATGTTATTGTAGAAAATTTATTGAAATAACTGGACATGAAAGTGACTTAAATATATATAGAAGGACATAAAAGAAAACAAATTGATATTATTCATTAATACATTCTTACAGAAAAGTGAATTTGAAACACGAATCATTTATTTTATAACTCTCGTTTCCGTTTTAATACAAAAATAGTGCCTATATCAAAGCATTAAATAATTTATTTTCTATACAATAATTAATCAATGGTATAAAGAATATATATATAGTTACTGTAAGTAATTTATACCCTTCTTTAACAGAAACACATTAGTCTAAAGTTGTAGTTAATATACATTAGCATAAGGCAACTCATAGTCCTGAGTCACCGGCAGACAAACCTGGGATCGTGGGTTCGATCCTAGATATAACATATAACACTAATAGTCATCAAGGATTAGTTGTCAATGGGCATCGGTTCCAAACAAGTGTCTACAACGATGTGTGATTCGCTGAATGTCCGAATGGATAGATTAGAAATTTTGTTGCATAAAGACATACAAAAAAATAAAAATAATATTTATTCAATCATATATGTTTATTAATTATTATATATTTCTTATAACAGTAATAAAAACAGATAATAACAAAACATTGATACAATAATAATGAACAAAAAAAAAATAGGGCTATTAACCAGATTAAAAAAATAGACTATATTAATAGAATGTACTTTTACTGCTTTTATAAATAAGTGGAACGAAATAATTTGATTTATACATCAAAATAAATAAATCTGTAAATAAATAAAAATATCTATTACTATCTTTAATATTTAGAAAATAATCGAAAATTTAAATCTTTCATGATATATTGGAGCTAACTATTACATTATATAATAAATATATAGGTATTAAACTACGTAATATCCGATCTAAATGTTATCCATTGTTCCCTATGCAGCCATGATCATTTCCATTACATATACCTCACATTTACGCATTTTATATAAATGTGCAACTATGTACATGGATGGGCATAATGTGGCCTCCCGTTATCGGCCAGGCTTTCATTGGTTAGTGTAATAAGTGTGACAGTTTGTGGCCCCTGGAGTTGCGTACGAGCATCCGGGAAGCGCGGAAGCGAAACTAATTTCATCCCCTTTATATTGCAAAAATCCCATTAAAATATCGTTGAAAAAATCGGTGCCAACGAAAACAACGCCTGTATATATAAATCCCTCCTATTAGTACACCCTATTATTATGGAAACAAAAAAATAATAACCAGCGGCGAAGAATAGGGAAAGAACATTTGCGACAAAAATGGGAGAATTTATGATTATTAAACGTTTTTGACCTACATTTTTATATTATATATAGTGTATAAAGTTTGCGTTCTATTTACTTCTCTCTATTTACTACACACTATTTCCTCATGTGTACTTTTTCATACGTAAAGTGAAAACGGTGGAACGAATAGACGTAGTACCGCCTTTGTAATTGAATCGAGAACTGTGTTCGAAATTTATAACAAAATAGTTGGTGTTTTCCTGTATATTCTCATCCTAATTTGCGTAAAACCGGGAGACGGAGTTGATGAGAGGGTGTTTCGTTTTGTATTGATTACGGTTGAGAAGCCAGCTCTCGTTAAATAGCATACAGAAAACCCCCAGGAAAATCCGCACGGCGAGAAATCCTCCATGGCCCATAACCGAAATAACAGACAACTCTAATCCAATGTCCTGTATAGCTTAAGGGAGAAGGAAGATCACTAAACTCTAATTAATTACATCTCATTTGTTATTTTGAATTTAATTAGTACTATAATTAAATGTTGTTCTTACAACAATTTATTCATTGCTAGACGTATTCAATTTAAAACATATTAATAAAGTTTAATCGTTCTTTACGAAGAATTACTAATAAAGAACTGTTAAACATGGCTACAGTCTATTCTCCCAGGAAGAACCAACTTTGAAATAAACGCAAATTTTATACTAAAGAAAAACATATATTAATTAATAAAAGTGAAATTATTAATAAACTATTTACTTTTCTTAATTGAAATTGAACAATCCAAATAGTTTATAACTTATTTAAGTTAACATTTGTACTATATGCATTCCAAACTTTGACGATAACCATTTATAAAGTTAAAATAATTTCAATAAACTAATATCCTATACAGTTTTGGCATAAGTATATATTAAAGTTTCATAATTATTCTGCAAAGCAACTTTATATTAAATTACTTAATTAAACAATTGAATCACTTAAATCCTCTCAATAAGGTCGAATATCCTAATAATTGTTGTCATTGAGCTAAGAAGCTAAATATGGTAGGGTCTGACTTTGCATACTGATCAGAGGTTGACCCTTCTACAATCGCTACGATCTACGTAATTGAAAAATCACGTAATTACAACAGAGTTGATTTATAGCCCAAAGAAGTTAACCAAATATAAGGTATAGAAAAACTTCTAATATGACATAATTATGGGCTAAAAAGCAATAGTGCATTTTCTATTGTTTATTAATTAAAAATCTAGACTGTTTCTTATTTTCCGGACTTAATTGTGAATTTATATTAGTTTGTATGTTTTCAATTAATCTTCGTTGATTAACCTAGTAACGTAACAAACAAGCATTTTAAATATTTTGAATCGTAGGGAATACATTTATAATTTTAGTCCTTCAATTGTCATCTGCAAAATATTCAACTTAATTTAAGTTGGTATAATTATTTGTGTAATAGTTTATGATGAATTAATAATAGTTGTAACAAGAAAGCCAAGTTCCGAAATGAAATAAATTTCGCGAAATTAAATTATGTAATTTCTTGGCAAGGAGTTTAAAAACATATATTTTTATGTTAGTCTCTTGTGACCTAATTAGTTGGAATCATGTGTTTAGTGGAAGATGCAGTGCTGGGTAGTTTTTACTGCAATTTAATTTTATTAAAAGGACAGCGCGGGCAATGGAAATGAGCCATAGTGTCCTAGTAGGAGTCACCTTGTACATTGGCGCAGGTCGGCTGCATTGAATTTCGATAATTGTTCTCTGAAATAGCTGCATTTATTGTTCATTGATTAAACTGTCATTGTGCGCTTTCAATGTATGTACAATAGCGAATTCAGTTTCCAGTTCTCTAACAATTCTATCGCGTTTTTAAGTGATTCCACTTGAACATTTACAGAACCAACAAGAAAAAGTAATGGGAATAGAACCCCAATTAAGATTTAAATATAAATTAGTTACAATAAAATTTCAAAAAATTAAAATAAACTGTATTATAATTTTCTTCCTAATCACAAAAATGCAATCTATTAATTTAATTTTGTTATTGTAACTATGGTTTTTCTAATCTATAACATTAAAAATATGATGAAGTGTTTATTCATATATAGATTATCTGAACGATTTGTCTTTCATGCAATCCGATTTAGTGAATTAAACTTCTCAATTAATTAGCTTATATACATGAGGTTTACAGAAATTGTATAACTGTTAGAGCATCGTTTACTCGATGACAATCATCGCAGTATATATGTTAACGCTTAATTTATTTGCAAAGTTAAAAATTGCTTGAGAGATACGATTTTTCTTATTATAATCTTGACTAGAAAATAAAAATACTTTCAAAGTAACAATACCAATAATTTAAGTATAATGTGTGTACTAAAATAGGAATAAGAATATTTATTGCAATAGAGAGAAGCAGACAAAAATAAAAGATATTTATATAACAATAACAATGTAATAATAACTATTGAAAAGGGCTATTGAGCGCAGTCTTTCCGCCCAACTGTTTATGCTGAATATATTTTTGTATTGATTATAAGAGAGGAATTGCCGTATATTTCCAACTTTTATTTTCCTACATCGAAAAATGTTTTAGATGTAGTTTCTCTTAGAATCTAATGGGAAATAAGTGTCTCGGTTCAAGTACACTGCACTAAATTGATTCCAAGTCTTGGTAATCGTTCTTGACTTAACTCTTTAATCAATGTCAATCAGGTTACCGTTCTGCTATACTCATACATCATGCAGCATGCATTGTTCTGAAGCATGTAGCTTCCTGAGTTGCTCCCTTCAAAAGCTCCACGTTATAGTAATTTCCTTCTAAGACAGATTATTCCTCCTGTCTTCATATAAGTCACATAAATACTAAGCAATAGTGGAGAGCATTATGAAATAATAATTATTAATAAATGACATATGTAACATTATTATCAATATGTTATATATCAATAAAAAAATATAGACAAATTTAGACTGTTTCTTATTTTCCGGACTTAATTGTAAATTAAAAGGTAATTGCAATTATTTCATTACCATTAAATTTTGATAACGAGTGTCGAAACTCTTTCACCGTTTCTTCTGCAGAGGTAAAATATAAAAAAAGTGCGTGCACACTTTAATTCTCAGAAATAAATGATCTAAATACTTGTTTTAAAAAAACATTACAATAATAGTCTGTAAAATTAAAAATGAATGATGTTTTTTTATTAATGAATTAAACTCGAAACGAAATCAAATTACCAGCAAATAACAATAAACCGGTTTTCTCATAAAATGTTTGTCGGTAAAACAAAATCGGCGATTTTCGATGCCCAAATGACAACACATTATTTAAGACATAGGTCTTTCTGTCCTATTGTTTAAATGCTTGTATACATTTTTTATTATCAATTATATTTTATTGTATTACATTATTATATTCATATTAATTATATGTGATACACATAAAATAATATAATTTGAAAACAGAAAGACCTTCGTCGATACCCCTTGGCCCAATTTGTCACCAATATACAAGTTTATTGTTGTTAGAACAGTAATAGATGCAGTTTTGCTACCTACAAACTTGTTTAGATTTAATAATTTGAACAGCAATACACTACTAAATAAAATGGAAATAATATAATGTTCCTTTGGCGGCTCCACAGACCGGTATAGCTCCACTCAGTCTAGTCCGGGCCGAGTACTAGTAACGACCACTATTCTAGACAACTAAAATTACAGTGGTAAACTTTCTTTACTAAGAAATCTGATGATAGAGACGAAGCGTACCTAATCCTCAAAAAGTGAAAAATGGTGAACATTCATAAAAGTAACAATTGAACAAAGAATACATTCATCATATTTCAAAACATATTTACTTAGAATTATACTGTCGGCAGATTTATGCCATTTATACCTTCAAGCATGACTGTCTCGAATTTTCTCGAACCTTTCAAAACCTTTCAAAATGCTATTTACTTTCGAACCATCTTGAAGATTCTCGAAAGTTCTAAATTGCTATTTTTATAGGTGGCAACAGACTTCGTAGAACTAGATGATGAAGTTCTAAATGTACATATATTGTCTTGTCAAACCCCATCCTATTACAAAATAACAAATGTATATATTAAAAAAATAATGTTGTAATCAAATTCTAATGAAATCCAAATAAACAAATCACTTTCAATTGTATTAAAAATTTATTTTACACGATCATCAATTTTCATGTCGAACAGGGCTCTGCAATTTGTTATTATATTTTAAATCTAAAGTACATAAACGTGTATAGTCATTCCATTTATATGTTCCAGTGTAAATTTCGACGTTCTATTTTTGTTCGCTTCGAACCTTTCTCGATCTGGTAATATTTAGAAAACCGTATCTTTTTCTTATCCTAAATACACACAGTGCCATTCGCGTGAATAAAATGGGTCTAGTGGATTTTTCAATCCGTGCCCGTGAATTTATGTTCGCAACCCCTCACCCCCAACTTTGTTTCACAGGAAATTGCCTCACGTTTCAACTATTTCATACTTCTCTCTCTCTTCTCTTATTGACACTACTGTATTCCTATTTTTCATGTCTTCTCGTATTTACTTCGAATGCAATTTAACGAAAAATACGCTTTATGAATATTTTAATAATAATGTTACACTTGCACCGCCATTGTCGAGTTTAATTAGTTAACAGTTTAATATAAATACATATAAATACTTTAAGTTACCGCAAAAGGAATATTTTTTGCATAAAAAACTCTTCAATAAATTAATATAATATGTTTTATTATTTTTATTGTAACAATGAACAAAATAATAGTACATTATATAATTAAAAAGATAACTCAATTATTACCACCTCTGCAAGGGGCTGTAGACCATAGGTCTTTCTGCCCTGTTTTATAAATATTTCCATTTAATAACATTCTATACTGACATATACAACGTTTCTTTATTAGTTATTGAATTATAATTAACCATAAATTGCATAATCACATTACTCTATATAATTACTACTTGTAATGCAAAGTAAACCACCAAATAATATAAATACTAATTATATATATTAAATGTCTTTAAATAAATGTAATATAAGGAACAAATATGGAGTAAGACTTATATCATTAAACTGCTGGTAATAATAGATCAATAAGAAGTAATTATTTAAGATAAATTGATGACATTAATTTGTTCAGATATTATGGATTTAAATTACACATGTAACATATATAATATTTATTTAATAGGGAGATTTCTGGACATTGGCCTATAGCCGTTTATTTGAAATTTGCTAATATTTGTTATTATTTGAAAACGGAATTTTCCATTGGAAATCATTAAATGAATTATCGTTCAAACTTGCAAATAAAAGTACAAGCAACTAAAGTATGTCCTGCAATAAAAACAATCTGTGAGTATATAGTAGATTTTTATTACTATAAAATTATTAGATGTAAATGAGAATTAATCATTACATGAAACAAGTCTGTGCCAACTAAACTAAAACTTTTACTATATTTGATCCCATGAAACAGGAAATTTTAAATTAGATTTTCATGTAAATCGAAAACATATTTTTACATTAGAAATTATTGTACTGATCTTATTCTTTGTACAATTCAAAAATTGAACACCAAATGTTAAGATTTTAACATTTGTCGCCAGAAAGAACATAGCAAACATTCCAAATGTTTGTTTCCGTTTTTATCATGGAAAATGTGAAATTTTAAAATGAAATTTTTCATCAAAATTAAATTACATTTAAAATCAATGAAATGATTATTTTTCTTCAAAATATGCACACAATAACCAATATAATATTGTAGTGAATGAAATAGTAGGATCTACAACATTTTGTAACTGTTGTTTTTTTTTTTATTTGGTAACTACTATTGTTATTGTATAAATATATCACGATATAATTACATAATCACCTTCTTATAGGATATTATATGAATTAGTATATTTAATGCTATATAATTATATATTATTTAATTTTAACTTGAACTTTTATCTTGAAACAGATATATTTGAATGCAAGTTATCGATTTACAATATTAATTTGTTATTAATTGTAATTAACACATTGGCACTATTTACATAACTTCACTTATAGAATAAAAATATGTTATCAAATAATATCATATTGATACTGATATTGTTTTTTCTAATTAAGAACAAAAATATTTTTTCTAACGGTTCAATTATTGCGTAATTTATCTTTTAAAAAGATCATCAACATTAAGAAATTTTGCAACTATTCCCATATATCTGATTTGTTTACACAAGAACATTATTTTCATTTATTATTTTTGTAAAAGCGTTTACGATATGTGTGGTAGATGGTATCATCTTTCGTTGCGCGAAACTTTGAAATATAAATCAAACGTAATGCTCGCTAGAGGTTCTCACGTTAAATAAGTAAAAAAACACACAGACACACACCAGGAGATAAATATAATTCACTGGAGCCGTCAGAACCTCCTGATATTTCCGAGACCAAAGCGAACACGATACCAAGCTCCAGCTATGATTAAAAAAGTTCAACTGTTTTTAATTAAAATGTAAAAGGAATTCGCAATTATCACCTTTCAACTTCTACACTAGTTAATACCATTCTAACTCTCAATCCGTGCAAATACTACACGAGTTTAATTAGCGTACGTGGATACGAATACTTTTTTTCCATTTATTTTGTTTCTAATCCATTTAACAAACGTTTACATTTGCTTCAAGTAAATGTAATTTATAAAAAAAAACTATTTAAATAATTATTATTTGAACATATTTATTAGTTCAAAGGGCTAACAACCGAAGTCTTTCTAGCTTCTATAATTATTTTATTGTATGATATGTTTCTTAATATTACAAAAAGTAATATTAATAATTATTATTTGTATACTATTTATTACAACAGTTACATAAACATATAAATAAAATATTCAAAGTTACAAAGGGTTAGATCTATATCAAAGAATAACACAATAAATAACCCAGAATTATAAGGTTTTTATTATAAATAAATAATTATTTTGCACTGAGATATAATTAATGAGTCACGAAAGAATATGCATGTCTAATAATCTTAATTCAAACGAATGACTTTTTAATGCTCTCGTGTAACGTGCCAGAATATCCTAAGTTTTTATATCATTTTTACGGTTGCAATCACTTAGGATGAGTGATAGTAACTTTAATATTTTTTAATTGGCACCACTATCGTTATAGTCATCATCATAACTTTCAAAATAATACAACGATTTGAGTATTAACCGTAAATTTATAAAGTATATATTTTTAAGGAAAAATGGAAATAATTAATAAAATTAACAAGCGATGAAAAAAACAACTCTTCTAATTATTGATAAAAAAAACTAAGATAAAGTGGCGACACGTTCAAATACGGATATACATATATATATATACTTTTTCTTATAATTTATGCAATATTTTTATCGTTTCTTTTAATTACATTTATAATAAAAAAAATATTATGAATTTGGCTTCTAGTAAGTCTAATTGTATATAATCCAGAAAATGTTGGTGCAGTCTAATATCCACACTTTATTGTACTTTCATAAAGCAAATCAGAGTTCAAAGTAAAGCGTTGAAACACGTTACTTTGCGGTTTGTAAATACTGCAGATCTCAAACAGCAAATTCTTGAATTAAATGTTTGTCTCCATTACCATCGGTTCTATTTGCACATTAATTTAGTTAATATATTTATAAGCGATGTAAATAAATGTTTCTGTTAATGTCGTCATTACTGACTGTATACAAAATAAATACTGATCTAGATTTGTTATTGATTGTTCTCAAATTATTATACATTATTATTACATAGCGTACAACTTCTGGATCAAACACTTGGTTGCTTTGCACCGGCTTCTAGCAATAGCTCAGAGTAAGGTTGCTCTAGATCTGGGGATACTATCTGGATGGTTTACATCTGTAGTAACATTTTTACTTCCGAAAGGCAAAGACCCGAAGAACTGGCCTCACAACTATGTACAAGCTGGTGTCGTCTTTAGTAGCCGATAGAGTTTATTTCCACCTGACGACTAACAACTTACTCCAACCTGAGCAAAAAGGATGCAGGCGAGGAACACAGGGCTGCAAAGATCAACTCCTTGTTAACAGGATGATCAGAGAGGACGCTAGAAGATAAAAGTATCCCGTACTATGGACTGGATCAACGGGCCAATTTTATTTATATTTTTTTGACGGGCTGCAATTAAATTTAATACTTACTAATAATTTACAAAACTATATTTATAATAAACATTAGAATAAAAAAATATAAAATTTTTCGTTAAAGGCGGAAATTTCTGGAGGTATCAAATCGGTACTATTCTGCATGTCAATCACTTCCATTTGAAAGTCATAAACATGTTTAACTGGTCGCAAGCGGACCGCGTGTTGCTCATCTCTGGGAAAGATTATAAGGCTTTCGACAGAGTACCACATAGTTGGATCATAACAGTCCTTAAAATCTTAACACAAAGTGAACCAGACCATCATAAAATTCTCTGAAACTGATATGAAAGGATAACCGAAATAAGGATTTGTCACAACCACGGCAAATTGTTGGAAATTCCATGCAGATGGATAGAAAGACCAGCAAATTATTCACAATCCATGGCTGTCATTATCAAAAAGCTAATGTGAATCCGCTTTAAATCCCGAGAAGCGATGGTGGTCGTCTCATCGACATTGAGAGTGCTGATTGTAAAACAATTGTTGACCTATCCAAAAACATTAGCGAGGTTAATGACAGATATACACGCCTGATTAGGAGACATGAAGATAACAATGTCAAAGAGAGAAATAATATAATAAGTACCTCGGACCTGAATCCGCAAGTCGAAAATACCGTAAGGAAAGACTTAAAACATCGATTAGTCAAAGAAAAATTGAGAGCGTCACTTCAAAGCTTCTCCATGAACAGATTCTAGAAAGTCTGCAGTAAAAACTGGTAGATGGGATAGGTTAGATGGGCATAGTAAACATATTTATATTATATATACATGTACTTTTATTTAATAGTTTAAAATTTATTTATTTTTTCAATTAGATATAAAATTTTCATTCATTATCTTACCTTCATTGTCTTTATCATTGCAATACAAAATCAGTATACTCACATACACAATTTCCATTCATTATCTTGCTGGCCAAAGCTTTTTTTTCTATTATATTGAGATATTAATATTGTAATAGTTATCATTCTGATTCATTTACGTGGTCTATAAACGCGATGACAGATAACATAAATGTCTTGTATAATTTGAGGAAACGGTTCAATAAAACATTGTGGTGCTGTATGTAAACATCACTGCTAGATTTCAAAATGATCCATAATCTTAATTTTTCCACAGGCTCAAGTGCGTCCCCCCAGGCACTTATACAGTTGTTAAACAAATTTAACCAGCTATATAATATTCTTTTCGATTCTTTTTCCTCGTTTTCCCTAATGGCGTCTATGATGAAGCTATGATACATTTTAAATAATGTCGCGATTTTATTCAATTCGTCAAACACGTTCGTCCATGTTTCAGTGTCCTTGCTCAACATATCGCTTGAACTGGATAGTTCGCAATCAAACGATTGCGTGTTCGCGTATTTATTTAAATTGTCTTCTCTCCCACGGAACTCTTTCACCCGACTCGAAACTTGCGACAAAATTGTTTGATCATATACTACGTATGTGTCCACCATTCTGTTCAATTTCTTACACAAATTCGGAACTACACATTCACTAAGTGATACAGTCTTGATAAAACACATCTTATGATATTGAAGGAATAGAATAAGTACTAAACTCTTTTTACCACTGTAACTCGGTACTCGAAAATTGCAAACTGAATGTTTCTGTACCAATTTCTTCTCTTTTCTGTACCTGGCTTAAAATGGCACATGCGCAGATGACGAGACATCTCCATTGCTAATATTTTGAAATCAAAAACACTTAATGGTTTTATTGACAGTTATAGAAAATAATTTGTTGAACCTATCTTAATAAGCATTAATTATTCGTAATAATATTGTAATGGACCACACGTCCCGATTTTGGCGGGACAGTCCCGCTTTTTGCTGAACTATGTCCCGCGTCCCGACGATTTTTAAAAATGTCCCACTTTTTAGAAAATATCTGCATTTCTTATTATAAATGTACTGTAGAAATATATTACCTACTACTTATTAAGTATTAAGGCGAATCAATATTAGTCTTTCGATTACATAAGTCGTCATATTTCACATGAATTGGTGAAATTATTTGTTATATTGCGTTGTCTAATCTAGTTTACTCTGCATTTTATGTGTTTTTTTTTTGTGTATTTTGTATTTCTTTATATTCGCCATAATACTTAATAAGTAATAGGTAATATATTTCTACAGTACATTTATAATAAGAAATGCAGATATTTTCTAAAAAGTGGGACATTTTTAAAAATCGTCGGGACGCGGGACATAGTTCAGCAAAAAGCGGGACTGTCCCGCCAAAATCGGGACGTGTGGTCCATTACAATATTATTACGAATAATTAATGCTTATTAAGATAGGTTCAACAAATTATTTTCTATAACTGTCAATAAAACCATTAAGTGTTTTTGATTTCAAAATATTAGCAATGGAGATGTCTCGTCATCTGCGCATGTGCCATTTTAAGCCAGGTACAGAAAAGAGAAGAAATTGGTACAGAAACATTCAGTTTGCAATTTTCGAGTACCGAGTTACAGTGGTAAAAAGAGTTTAGTACTTATTCTATTCCTTCAATATCATAAGATGTGTTTTATCAAGACTGTATCACTTAGTGAATGTGTAGTTCCGAATTTGTGTAAGAAATTGAACAGAATGGTGGACACATACGTAGTATATGATCAAACAATTTTGTCGCAAGTTTCGAGTCGGGTGAAAGAGTTCCGTGGGAGAGAAGACAATTTAAATAAATACGCGAACACGCAATCGTTTGATTGCGAACTATCCAGTTCAAGCGATATGTTGAGCAAGGACACTGAAACATGGACGAACGTGTTTGACGAATTGAATAAAATCGCGACATTATTTAAAATGTATCATAGCTTCATCATAGACGCCATTCGGGAAAACGAGGAAAAAGAATCGAAAAGAATATTATATAGCTGGTTAAATTTGTTTAACAACTGTATAAGTGCCTGGGGGGACGCACTTGAGCCTGTGGAAAAATTAAGATTATGGATCATTTTGAAATCTAGCAGTGATGTTTACATACAGCACCACAATGTTTTATTGAACCGTTTCCTCAAATTATACAAGACATTTATGTTATCTGTCATCGCGTTTATAGACCACGTAAATGAATCAGAATGATAACTATTACAATATTAATATCTCAATATAATAGAAAAAAAAGCTTTGGCCAGCAAGATAATGAATGGAAATTGTGTATGTGAGTATACTGATTTTGTATTGCAATGATAAAGACAATGAAGGTAAGATAATGAATGAAAATTTTATATCTAATTGAAAAAATAAATAAATTTTAAACTATTAAATAAAAGTACATGTATATATAATATAAATATGTTTACTATGCCCATCTAACCTATCCCATCTACCAGTTTTTACTGCAGACTTTCTAGAATCTGTTCATGGAGAAGCTTTGAAGTGACGCTCTCAATTTTTCTTTGACTAATCGATGTTTTAAGTCTTTCCTTACGGTATTTTCGACTTGCGGATTCAGGTCCGAGGTACTTATTATATTATTTCTCTCTTTGACATTGTTATCTTCATGTCTCCTAATCAGGCGTGTATATCTGTCATTAACCTCGCTAATGTTTTTGGATAGGTCAACAATTGTTTTACAATCAGCACTCTCAATGTCGATGAGACGACCACCATCGCTTCTCGGGATTTAAAGCGGATTCACATTAGCTTTTTGATAATGACAGCCATGGATTGTGAATAATTTTCAGGTCTTTCTATCCATCTGCATGGAATTTCCAACAATTTGCAGTGGTTGTGACAAATCCTTATTTCGGTTATCCATCCTTTCATATCAGTTTCAGAGAATTTTATGATGGTCGGGTTCACTTTGTGTTAAGATTTTAAGGACTGTTATGATCCAACTATGTGGTACTCTGTCGAAAGCCTTATAATCTTTCCCAGAGATGAGTAACACGCGGTCCGCTTGCGACCAGTTAAACATGTTTATGACTTTCAAATGGAAGTGATTGACATGCAGAATAATACCGATTTGATACCTTCAGAAATTTCCGCCTTTAACGAAAAAATTTATATTTTTTTATTCTAATGTTTATTATAAATAAAGTTTTGTAAATTAGTGGTAAGTATTAAATTTATGTGTGGCCCGTCAAAAAAAATAAAAATAAATTTGGCCCGTTGATCCAGTTCATAGCACGGGAGACTTTTCATCTTCTAGCGTATTTACAATTAGACTTACTATAAGCCAGTTTAGTAATATTTTTGTATTATAAATGTAATTAAAAGAAACGCTAACAAAATTGCATATATTATAAGAAAAAGTATATATATTTTTGTATTTTTTTTTCTCCTTATATAATTGGTATAGAATATTGTTCATTTAATAACACAATATAATTTATTGGTCAGTTATAAAAACAAAATATTATTCTAAAAAAAACAAAATATAATTCAAACATAATAAAATTTGGCCAAAGGGCTATCGACCATTGGTCTTTCCGCCAATTGTTCATTTAGTTTCTCCTTTGTATATGGTCGAAATCGCTTTGATTTTGCTTATTTAACATCGATTATGTTTTATTTATTTTGAATTATCTTATTTTAATTATTATTGTTTATGTTTAGAATTGTTTTTTGTTTTTGACTATAAAAAATAATATAATTTTATTTTTATTACATTCAAAATTGTTCGCAATGACAAAAAAAAGAATAAAAAAATCATATTATTGTGGCAGGAAAAACAGCTTATATTGAATAATAATCTGTTGGTGGAATAGGTCATCGGCCCCCGTTATAGTGCTTTGCCAAAACGTAAGGTCGAATGCCAATTTCTGAGAGCAATAAATAAAAGTTATATAAGCAAACTGCTTCATTTTAATAGTCTGGGCTGCGTTTAATGTGCGGATTTTCCATTAAGACTTCCTAACTGCGATCATTGTAAACTATAAATACTTTAGTACTAGGTAAATTCGAAGCTATTATTCAAGTGCTCTTGTTATAACGTGCACACACCCCCTAACTCTCACGTCCTCATATCTACAGTTTAATTGTTTCTGCTATAGCGAATCCGGGGACGTTTAATAGTTAGCTATAATTAAGTGGCGGGAGATTGTACGCGTATCGTTACAGGGAGCATTTAACGGAATCACTATTTGTGTGGGTTCTAACAGATACAGAATCATCATCATCATATATTAGGTAAAAAATCATTATTGCTAGGGTAATATCATTACAACCGCTACCAGCAGCAGCATCATCATGAGAAGCAGTGGTGAACAAAATGAATTTTCAGAATCGATTACGCAAAGGCATCCGGCCGTGGTATTACAAACATTCTTCGACCTATTTACCGTGGAGCCACGTAATTAGAATGCCGGTATTCCCGTTTACAAAATGCTCAGGTTTATTTTACATTTCGCAACTAATTTTCATTTGAATCTATTTCAACGATGAGTGTTATGTGGATGCGCCGGGTAGGTTTAACGTAAAAATAGATATTGATTAAATGTTATGCAAACGCTTATCCTAGATTCGAATTGTAATTGAATTATTAACCTGTGGGACTGGGTGTCAAGGTCATCAGCACGTGGTGCACATTGGCAGGAGTGAAAGTGTATTTCTTCAGCCAATTGAGTCTGGGTCCACGGGATCGGTGCAATCCGTTCAAAGCACTGTTTATGGCACGTGTGTATTCGCGGACTCCAAAGTTCGTATGGGGTAGTATCAAGCCCACGTTCATTTGATCTTGGTCCTTCGGTGGAAGCTTGGGATTCGTGAATGACCGCAGACCTGACGATACACCGACAAGCAACAATCCGATGATTGTTATGAACAAGAGCACGGCGCGACGCATCTTCTTTTCGTTGAGGCAGCGACCTTGCCTTGCCTCCCACACTATCTACCACTGTTTGGTGCGGTTAGGTAAGTTAAGGTAAACTAAGTTCAGGTTATGTTATCAAAGAGGCACGAGTGATGTGTTAATTGGCCGCTTTGCGAGTGGCATCGTAGATTCGCGGTTCACAAACGGTGGTGGTCTCGAGATGTCACGAGATGCAGATACACGAGTTATTGCAGCACACGGGCACAGCCACCGCCCAGCTGACTGCTCAGTCAGAGGGAGATGCCGTTCGCATATTCAAAATGCTACCGACAAGGATGGACGCCACACGACGCCATTGGGGGCGCAGGCGTTGTTTCCTTGACAACCTGTGCCCGCCGCTCCGGATCTGCTCTTTGACGATGACGGACCTCCTTGAAGATAACGAGGATGCATGCACTCTTTTGTTCTTCTACCGTCTCCATCAACACAGATACAGCGCAATAGAGAGAGACACACACAGGGAATCCCATACAGGTGGTTGTTTCCCATAAATTATGCACCGTTCCTTATGCACTTTTCACAGTCCGTCTTCCGTCGACCGCCAACGCACCGAATCCAATTTGCAACCCGATTCTACTGAAATTCCTCAATTGGATAGGAATTTGCATAATGAGATTAAACTCAACGAATAACGGATTGAATTATGTAAAGTCCATAAACTTTAAAGGGATTTAATGCGATTACTTGTCCAATTAATTATCGTTTCAAAGACTTTTCTTTTTTTATTGAAACTGTTTTGCGAGAAAGATTAAGTCATTTACTAGCGTTTCTTTTCATACAAAAAGCTAGTTCCATAGTTATAGTTTAACGCCTTGCCAAATATTTTGCAAGACATTATTAACAAAATAATGGAATTATATTTTGCAGTTATACTTTAATAACAACATATTAAAAATAATGATTATCAGCAATGAAAAAAATACTTTTATTTAATTAAGATGCAAATTTGTCATAAAGTTGCTAAAGTTTTAATAGAAATGAGTATACAGGACTAAGTCTCACTTAAAATTATTATTTTTAAAATAAATTATTAATAAAACATTAAACATGGATGAATCAATTAAGCATACCGCGTAATATCATACTCACACATCATATTATACAATATGTCTTAAGCGATATATATGTATTAAACTGATACAGAAAATATTGGAATTATATATAAATTCTTAAAGCATGATTACAAAGTCAATAATGAAATATTACTTTTCAATAGAATAGAAAAATAGAGTTCTCTTTTCTTAAAGAAATACTATAAGCACACTTTTACAAATAGCTAATAATTATGATACACATCATAAAATAATTTTATAAGAGTTTTTGAATATAACATAATATAGTAATTGACTCATCATGATGATATTTTTTATGAAAAAATACGTGTTCTATGTGAAAAATGTATAATGAATTTGAATATATCCTAATAGGGAAAAAACTGACGAGTACATGAAGATCTCGAAACAAAGTGCCAAAAAGAAGGATTTTTTCAAGTAGAATATTTTTTTAAAGATTATGTATATACATAAATATCACTCAATTATTTCAATAAATGTTGCAAAAACAAAAAATATTGTTAATAAATATTTTGTAATAATAATAATAATGAAATATATTTATCAAATTTGAATTATTATTTCAAATATTGAATACTTATATCGATTAGGCTATTTTAATACATAAATATGTGTGGAAAGACACAAGACCGTGCCCGAATCACATTGGAATCTATGCACCGCATGCGCATTACAAAAAAGCATTTGTAAATACAAAAATTTTGAAACAATGCAATAACATGAAAATACATATTTTTGCAAATTGTTGATATGTATTAAAAAAAATACCATATCCAATTTCAAGAACCTAAATACAAACTAGAATAAAGATGAACCATTTATAAATAAAAATATTATAAATAATAATTCATAAACATTTATTGCAATAAAAACTATGTAACAAAAACAAATAAAAAATATATTTATACAAAAACAAATTTATGTCACAATTTATATAAGAAATATATTAAATTTGCATCATGAAAATAATTATTTATATCTGATAACATTTTAAATGATACAACATTAGGATCTTCTTGTTTTCTTTCTGATGCGTTTAATTTTCTTTTTTTATCGAATATAATCGCCTTTAAGGTATTATATTCGAGGAAACTGATTTCGATGTTGATGGACCACAAAATTCTTCTTTAGGTTCATTACTTGATTGCAATGAGACATGCCACACATCAATTTGTTTTTGTATCATTTCAAAATTTTCCACACTATTAACTTTCTCAGCTAATTCTAGCATGCTTGCTTTCAATCGATCAATATTCAAATTTACTTCTCTTTTTTGCTAATGCAATCAACAATCAATCTTCTTCATTTTCCTCATCTGAAATTAATCACAAAATAATCAATCCATCAATATATTCTAGTTACAAAATATTTACCAGAACTTAATACATTTGTTGTACAACATTCTGGATATGTCTTCTTGTATCTCTGGTCGAGGTGAATGTGCTTACTCATGTTCCGATGTACTGCATAATCAATGCATGTGCATACATCAAAGCATTAATTTTTCTCGAGTCTTGAATCTTTAAAGATTTGATCTTATGGCCTCTGGTTTTATACATCCCTGACCTAAGGCAACTATAAACTGTTCAGGAATGTGTTGCATATTTAGATGTTCCATGAGCTGCAATAAATGATACAGTTTCTTTTTTTTTTCAATCTGTGTCTTTCAGGTTTTGAAGTCTTCAATAGTTGCAAATTCCTTTTGCTCAATTTGCAGAACTATATCGTGCACAGAAGTGAAATGCTCAATCATTACCGATTTGATATCTTTGAAAGAACAAATTGGACACTGTACTGCAAACTTAATATGAATGAGATTATGTTTGTTGAGTAATGTATTGTTTGTGAAACTTTTTGAGCAAATATCACAATTATAAATCGACTTTGGTGGAAAAAAATAATTTAGCTTATCTGCAATATAAATAAAAATTACAATTTACAATGAACACAAATTTTAAGTTATATTTTACCAGGATGATATATTTGTACATGCAATTTAAAGCTCCTCTTGGCGGTAAATGTTTGTTTGTTAACACAAATAGTGGAAAAAAAATCCTCCAGAAGACATCTTTTAAACTTTATAATTCACAATACTAATACACTGCTCATACTGAAACAAAGGTTGACAATGGCTTGCAGAAAATCCCCCAATTCCTTCTTTTGAAAAGTAAACAAACTTTTTGCGCATGTGCATTGTAAAAATAAAAATGCTTTATTTAATGCGCATGCGGTGCACAGATTCCAATGTGGTTCGGGCATGGTCTTGTCAAGCAATCACGTTAAATCTTTTCCAGTTACGAAACAGAAATGAATTATAAAACTTTTATAATTGCAGATCAACAGAGTTTGAATTGAGAATACGCAATTTAATTAAACTCAGCAATTACAAATATTTTCTACTATTATTCACCTCAAAGCGAGCCAAGTAATTCAAACAAATACAAATATATATGCACCAATTTTGGACGAATGAAATTTAAATAAAAATAAATCTATTGAGTCTTTTAGAGTTGTTTATGGATTAAGTATTTCTATAAGAGGCATTTTTAAGATATTACCTGTTAAAAATAAATTCATGGACGTAAAAGTGGATACTATAGCTTGGTATACCAATGCTTTATTATTGATATTGTATGTTGTGTAATACTTAATAAAATGACAATATTTTTATATGAAACATATCATCTAAAATCTAAAGTATGAATAAATACTTCCAATTATTCGATAAATATATGTATCTTTGAAATTTCAGGCAAATAAAATAAAATTTCTATTGAAAAAGGAATTTCCATTTAGCTTCAAGCTGTCAATCAATCTCCCCTTTGGTTAGATGGACTTTGAAGCAGATATAATCAAGCATCTATAATTTAGAAAGACGATATAAAATTAATTATTTTCCCAATAACAGTGCACAATTTAATTACGAAATTAAGTTGCGATCGCATTGTCTTTGATTGTCCATAAAGTTAATAATAAGAGAGACTGGGTTACTAAAATTGGCCATTTTGCGTTAACGAAATCGAATTATAGTCTATTAATTAAAGCGTTGCTTGTTCACTTAATTATGTTTTCCAATACCATGTAAAATGCAGCCCCTATACTTATTTTAATGTTTGTATACTGAAAGGCTATGTGAGTACGCTGAATATATCAGAACCTATATTGTTCGTTAATTGGTACTCATTAGTACAATTGAAAAAATATAGGAATAAAGTCGACTCCAACACGTACAGTGAACATACACAAGTCCTCTTTTTATATGGTTTTGAAGTTATGCGGTTTTTATTTCAAGAAGCATTTTTTTTAAATAACTATTTTAGGCCATTTTGAAACGTTAACATTCAAAGAAACTGAACAAACGTCGACAGTTTTAGCTGAAATGATTTCTTTAGCACATAAAATTGGTGGGGAAGGTTTTGAAACATATACCCAAAACGATTTAGATGAATTACTTGAAAATAATGTCATAAATGACAATGATATCATTGGTATAACTCTTGAAACGAAAATGAATCGGAAGAAGATGAAACTCCAGTCACACTCACTGCAAGTGTAATTCGAGAAGGTCTTCAACTTTCTAATAAATTGGCAAACCATTTCATTGAAACAGATGATAATTCTGAACAAGCATTCAAGTTTCAACGCGAGCTTCAGAATTGCATTTCTTGATATAGGAATTGTACAAAAAATAGCAAAGCCATCGCCAAGTTTAATTACTGATTATATTGCCAAAGGGAAAAAATCAACATGTGAAGTTGAGACTAATTTTACTTGTGAAGAATCATTATCTTCGGGACATAGATCTGATATGCTTACTATCTCTTCTAGTGATGAAAGTGATATCGAACCAGTTTCCAAATTATGCCGAACACTCTCATGTAACGACGATAATTCCAAAGAACACAATGTGAAGACAGTTTAACATTTAAAAAAATCTGTTTTTTTGTAAATTTTTTCCGTATAAATTTATAAGGAATATGTTAAGATTATATTTTTCTGAAATTTAATAAACCTTTTTTATTCTATTTTCGGTATATTGTAACTCATTGATTTAGTTTTATGCGGTTTTAAAAAAATATGGAACGTATCCTTTATTTATGTGAATGTACACTTTGTGATTATTTAAATAAATATGAAGCATTGACATAAATCTGTGTTTATTTTGTATTATTATAATTATAATATTAGTTAGTGCTTGTGGTAAGATTTGTTATGCTTGAAAAAATAGTTTGTTGGCGGTTGTTGCAATTTATACTAACAATACTTATTTCCTGTGAATAATAAGATTTTCATGTTATTTAATATGTTCTTCAAATACTAATCGCTTTTATAAATTAACATAAACTAAACTATTTTAGATAGAATTCAGAAGATTTGAAAAAACAGTTATTATTAATCTGATTAACTAATGCTGAGTATAGTACTATTTAATTCAAAAAATGAAATTATTAATAAATAATAAATATTATTAATTATACTTTAGTAAATGATTTCATCTTTCTAAAACTGGTTGATATATAATTAGATTTTTTTTTAGTTTTTTTTGCCATGACATTCGTGAATTTGCACTAAAATTTGAAATAAAAAAAAGAGAAATAAATGAAAATTTCTTAGAAGTCGAGAAAAATTGAGACAACTTTGATGGAAATTGGATGAAAAGTATAGTAAAATGTTTTCAAAATAATGAAATATTTCCAGCATATGTTTAAACAATAAGTGGTAATTTTTGTACATATTTCAAAATGTTATGTGTATCTAACTTATTACTGTAATTAGACAAATTAGTTACAATAATACTGTTTGTTGATTAATTTAGGGGGCAGGCAACCTGCGGCTCGCAAAAAAATTCAAATTTTGAAAAATGGCGCGAACTATCGAAGATCTTGGCCACCCCTGTATTATTTGCTATATTGTCAAAAATATGTTGAAAGCTAACGGAAATTTCCAAGAATCCAGAGAAAGGTTCTACGCCCCTACGGTCTGCAGATCAGTTTTTGACATCATCGTCACTATTTATTGCGGATGACGCTAAACTAAATAGTGGGGATGTTTTTAAAAAGTGACCAAATGGTATAGCATTTACTTTGGAGCTATTCGAAGTTACGATCTTGAACTGTAAACATCTAAGATGGTCGTCCCAGTACTACGTTTCTCTACGAAGACCCACAAAGAGGTAACCACTGTGAGATTTGCCGGACCAACTGAAAAAACTCCGGATCAATTGTTCTATGCGTTCCTGTTACGAGGCATCATATTTAATGTTCGATTTAATTTGTTGGATGAAAGCTGTACCGTTTTTGTGGACTGTGATAATCCGGATACAGCTATAGCGGCTGTGAGGAGACTTTATGACGATTACGATATTTCCGTAATTTGTAAGAAAATGGTGCCAAAAAGGAGGTGTGTGGGTAGATCTGAATATATTATGCTTATTTTTGTAGTCCTTTTACTATTTTATATATGCACGTTAGTTCTATTTATGTTTAATATCTGAATATCTCTAAATAAATATGAAGCGTTGAAATAATTCTGTGTATTTTTTAATTATATTAAGTAAATATTAGTTAGTGTTAGTATTGGGAAGATTGGGTAAAGTTAAATCGAAAAAAATAAAGATTTAATTACAACTTGATTTAAACAATACTGCAATGAATGCATACTTTTTTTTTTTTTTT